>VDFB02043849.1:169412-372370 GCA_007258455.2 Sequoia sempervirens
TAGATGCTTCAAGTTAAGTTCTCAACATTATCATAATGTTGATCAATGTTCCAATGTAACCTCTCTCTTACATGTTATAATTTTATGTCATATATAACCCATGAAGACTAGTCAAGATGATTTTACCCACCAAAAATGGGTCAACATGTCTAAATAAGATAATACTAATGTGGGATGCCTTAATCCTCATGTAAGGATAAAATCTATTAAAATATTAAGTTCATGCCACTCCAAAATGGGACATAAACTTCACCAAGTGGAGACAAAAGGAACAACAAATGAAATATCAATACATACAAAATACTAAGACATAAAAATTTAGGATTTCTAGTTTGAGACAACTTATTATAAGCAATCCCTTATTTTTTATTTTGAAAAATTAGAAAATAATTAGTAATGTAAATAAACCATATTAAATTTGGGGTGAAAATATAATAGTTTGTACCACTTGTGGGACATCTTGATTTTTTCTTATATATATATATATATATATAGTCTTAGAGGAGTTCCATGTATAGGGATTTGATTGAAGGAGGATAGATAAAACCCATATGATCAAATCCACCTAGGCTTAAATGAAACTCTTAATTTTGTCTCCTATACACTTGTCAAAATAGTGACAAAACAATAATTTTGTTTCACCTTTTTGATGATAAAATTAATTCTTTTAAGTATGTATCCCTTAATATTAGCTTTCAAAAAATATGATATATATCATGATTTATATATTATTATATATTTTTATAACAAATGTAGGTACATTATAAGAAATAAATTACCACTATTCAAGGCAATAGGAAAATTACAAATATTATTAGAAAAATATCAACAAATGCACTACACTCCACATATTTGTACTTATTTCAATGAATAATAATAATAATTTTGATATATATTTTAAAAGAAATGAGTAATAGAGAAATATAGATCTTAATTTCTTGTTTGTGTCAATTCAAATTTTTTGACAAAATGAGATATTTAGTAAAAATTACAATGAATATCCATATACTAGAAATTATAGTTAATTATCAAATTCTAATAAGTTTTTGAATTTTTCATTTGTAGTGAAATTTGTGTTATGGAATAATTCTATTTAATAAAAATAATAGAACAAAATTTGATTGAAAGAAAAAAACATTTTTTTAAACTAAAAATTGAAGCTTGAATCTACTTAAAAAAATTTCCACAACTCATTAGTTTATATCATCCTTAAATTATTTACCATTTTTTCCTTGTAATTGACACAAAATGTTAAAAAATACTAAATTTTGAGCATCCCATTTAGACCAAAAGTGAGACACATTATTGTTCTCTCACCTTTTTAGTTGATAGAACTAACCAAGATTTATTTAATAATTTTCCAAGTCTAATGGGAGAGTTTTTCATACTAACAAACAAGACATCAAACCATGAAATAGAATGGACATGTTCCACTTAGGTCATGTAGTTATATTAAAATAGTTTCACCTTGACTTAACACATAAGACCATTTGAAAAAGGTTGCTCAATAGATTCCATAATACTATGGTAAGCGTTAATAAATTCACCCATACCCTTCTAAATAAAACCATCTAACAATTATTTCTTAGGTTCAATCCAATTAGACCAAGTATTATGATGCCTAATTATCTTTTTAGATTTAAAATTATTTACCCAGAAAAGGGAGCTATAATGAAACTAGAAGCTATCAATATTGCATATCATGCCATATACATTCTTAATGTTATCCTCTAATAACTATTGACCAGAGGACCAAAAAAAATATTCCCACAAACCAAGATTATAGTTCATTTCTAACATTGGTTGTTCATCCCTAAAGTGAAAATAATTGAAAGATTAATTTATCTTTTAAGTACTAGGAATGTGAAACCTAATCTTGAGTGCACATGAAATAAATCCATTCTCATTTATAATATGAACAAAAGCTTTAATAACTTTAATAAATATATTAGGTCCCAAAAATGCTTCACTTCCTAGAATGAAATATTACTCACTAGGCCAAGATCGTCATCAAACAAGTAAAATCAATTTATCAATATATCTTAAACTTAGGAGGGTATTTGTAAGGGTTGGTATGAATAAGATGAATGATTTGAAAAAAAAGATAGTTAAGCCAAAAAAAATGATTCAACTCCAAATATTTTCACTAAGTTGAGAGAAACTAGCTACCCTAATACCCCTATATAAATTATTTTAACACTTTATAAATAAGTAAAATATGGGGGAAAGATACATGATTTTTTTTTTTTTTTATATACTATTCCAGATATATAGTAAAATCATGAATTACATAAAGTTGGAACAAGCCTAAAAATTGTTATTTAATGGTTTGTTCTTTAAATGAATAATTGAATCTATATACTCCCACATTGGTGCCTACCAAAGGGTTATAGATTCATGTTACTAAAAAGTAGTTGTAGTAAAAGGTGAAGAATAGAATAGTATATTAGAGCATTAAAATACATCAAATTAAGAGTATTACAAACAAAACATGCTCAGTTATCCATAAACAAGTTGCGCATGCTCATATATAAATATTTAATGATCATTACAATGATTGTTAATGTTTTAAAAATGTTACCAAGTTTTTTGAACATAACTTACATTCATAGTAGAAAATGTGCTAAGAGGAAACCTTACTATATAGAAAAATATAACCTTGAACATGGATGCGAAATTTTGGAGACACTAAATTCATAGTATACTCTACCATATTATCTTCTATTAATTCAAAAAATTCCATTATCCTCCTACAGTTAATTATTAATTATTGAAAACTTGAATAGATCTAACACCTATTCTATCATAAGAATCAACACTGAATGACCCTTGAATTGGGTAAAAAACACCACAATATGCTCAATAGAGTGAAATTGTAACCCATGGAACTATAAAAATTACAAATCCATGGCCAAGGATAAATCCTGACCAAAGTGTATGTGTGGGATGAAAGGGAGCTTCAAATTGATTTCTTATCACTAGGGAAACCTTCTGGATTGATGAAAATTAGCTGGGCAAGTAGACATAGTGGCAGGATTTTTGGCACTTAAAAGTTCTTTTGAAAATATTTTTTTATACTAGGTTCCTTGTGGGTGTTATTGGGTCTCAAAATTCCATCCCACTTCCTAGAACTAAACTCCACTCATAAGGCTAGGTTTTTCATCAAGTGAGTAAAGGTGGTTCATCTACAGAACTGTGGCGGATTCAAGGCCAACTCTAGGAGAGTTTTTTTTAATAAAAGGTACAAGGAACCATAATTTTATTATATTTTTTTTTAAAAACATAGAGCATTTAATTGGCTAGAAGAAAACTAAAAAATGGCCAGGTAATAACATAATTACACTAAAAAGCATTCTCTACAATTTGAAATTTTTGTAGGTTTCTAGGGTTTGACTGATTGATTGATGGGTCAGTTAGGTGGGGAGGCCAATAGGGCTCCCCCATCTAGAAATGTTGTTCCTAATTCTGGTACAACTCTTGATTTTGCTTCTTCCAAAAATATTGCTCCCAAACCTAGTACAACTCCTAATTTTTCTACACCTTCTTCTGTGGGATTGGATGCTCGTACATTTGGAAAGTCTCCTTTGTCGCCCTCTTATGGCTTGGAGTACTTTTTCTCTAAAGAGGACCCAATTTCATTCATTGACAAGTTGGTCGGTGGAGGTTCACCAACTATGGCTAGGATCAATACAAAATCTATCTCTTGTTCAGTAGATGGTCTAGAAGTTGAAGTTCTTGAAGAGCTCATGATCGAGGTGATTAATGTTCTTAAGTTGTCATTGGTTGGAAAATTCCTGGCGTATCATTCAAATATTGACTAGGTAAGCAATGTGATGACTTTGTTTGGAATTTAAGAGGAAGTGATACTATTAGTGCAATGACCAAAGGTCTTTTCCTCTTTAGTTTTTTTGTGCATGAAGATATGATTAATGTTCTCATGGGGAGATCTTGGGCCTTCAAAATTGGGTTTAAGAACTTTTTATCACTTTGTAAGTGGAAATTGGGGTTTGACCCATTTGCTGATTTGGATGTGGTGGCCCCAACCTGGGTGTGCCTTTTGGGGATACCATTAGAATTATAGAATTTAGGTATCTTCAAGGGGATTTCTAATTCTTTTGGAAATCTACTAACTATGGAAAAAATTACTCAAGAAAAGTTTAGATTGGTTTTTGCTAGGATATGTGTAATGTGGTAGTTAATACTGTTCTTCCAACTTTAGTAGCCCTAAAGTCAATTTGGAAAATGGACTCAACCTTTGTAGTATGAAAATGCTAGATCATATTGTCAAGCATGTAAGAAATTTATACATTTCCAAGATACTTGCAATAAGAGGTTTCAAAAAATGAAAAGTGGGGAGTTGGGTTCTTTGAAAATTCCTTCTTTTCAATCCAACGATAAGTTTGGGCCTACAATTGTTTCTTAGATACCTTAAACCTCTTCCCTTGAGGAGGAACTAATATTAGGTAGAGAGGTTGTAATCAAGGATTCTACATCAGGGATACTCCCTAAAGAATATATTGACTTGAAAAGGATGTATAGGTTTCCCCCTCTGGTGGTCAAGTTCACAAGCTCTTAAAGGATGACATGAAAGTGTCAATGGAGATCTTTACTCAGGATGGGCTTACAACTGTTTCTCTAGATGGACTAAAAAAATGTAGTTGAGGTGCCTCAAAAAGAGAATAGAATGGCAGAAGAGGGAAGAGAGAAGCAAGTACCAAACATATAGAAGAGACTCTTGAAGAGTCTAAATCAAGAATTTACTTGGAAGGAAATCCAAACCATCATATTGAAGAAAAATCTGAATTTGTAGACGAAGGTGAGATTGTTTCTCATATAGGCTAGGAAAATGATCCTTTTTCTTTGGTTTCTTCTCTAGAGAAAAAAAAATAGTCGATGATACACCCCTTCTAAATCAAAAAGAAGGAAATAATGTGAAGGAGCCCATGGATTTTTTGGGCTTCTTGTCCTCCCCTATTGATAAGGTAGCTAAAGATGACTGGACTCAAACTATTAGTAAGTACAAAAAGAAGAAGAAACCTGATGTTGGAGGAAGGAATAAGGTTGGTAGACTGTCTTAGAAGGAAACCATAAATAAAGACACTATTCAAGATGTTTCTTTAGAAAGGAAAAATAATTTGGACTCTCTTTTAGGGCCCAAGTCTAAAAAGAAGTAAGAGGGAGTTGTTCCCTCCTTTAAACAACATCAAGGTGATTTTTTTCTTATGCTTACTTTTGATTATGAAGATAATCTCATGGAATATAAGGGGCCTCAATAGTCTTTATAAAAAAAACTTGGTTAGGAGTTGTCTGGAAGATAATAAAGTTGATATCCTATTGCTCCAAGAAACAAAAATGAAGAAGGAAATCTTTGAAAAGCTTCTTGAAAATTTATAGCGTACTACCAATTATGCCTTGAGTGATGTTGAAGGTGCTTCAGGGGGTATTGCCACTTTGTGGAACCCCTCTAGATTTAAGGGTGCTACGGGTTTCTCCAATAAGAATTTCTTGATGGATTCCTTAGAAGATCTTATCACTTTTGAAAAGTGGAATTTGATAAATATTTATTGCCCAAACTCTCGCTTGGATAGAATGGCTCTTTGGGACTTTTTGACTGACAACATAATAAGAAACATGGAGGATTTTTGGATGCTTGGAGGGGACTTTAACTCTCTATTGTTTCCCTTAGAAAATTTGGGTGGCCTTGAGGATTTCTCTAATACTATGATGGATTTGACAGGATTCCTTAATTCTATTGGGCTCTTTGATATTACCTTAATTGGAACCTTGTACACATGGTCTAATACACGATTAGGTGATCGGTTGACTCAATTTAAATTAGATTGGTTCCTTGTTTCTACTAATTTTAATATTTCCTAGAACCCCACTTTAACCACACTTCTTAGAATTGGGTTTGATCACAATGCTATCCTTCTTATTAGGAAAGATATTGTTGTTAAAGGGCCATTTCCATTTAGATATGAAATAATGTGGACTCTCCACCTGGATTTTAAAACCCTTGTGGATAGATGGTGGAATGAAACAACTGATGGTACCCCTATGTTTTGTCTTTCCATTAAAATAAAAAGGATCAAAGAAAGAGTAAAGGTTTGGAATAAGCTCTCCTTTGGAAACATATTCTAAACTAAGAAGTCTTTAGGAGACATCATAAAGGAGGTGCAAAACTTGATGTAGAAAGGAGTTGTTGATGAGGATACTTGGAACAAGGAACGTGACCTTAGGGCTCAATGGTTTAAGGTTAACAAACAGGAGGATATTTTTTGGAAATAAAAATCTTGAATCCAATGGCTATATGAAGGGGATAGGAATACCAAGTTCTTTCATGAATCTACTATGAAACAAAGAAGTAGAAATAAGATAAGAGAAATTGGTAAGGAAGATGGCACTACGGTGAACACTAAAGAAGAAATTATTGATGAAGTTATCATCTTTTTCTCCACTTTCCAAAAGGAACTTGATGTTGTTCCATTGAATTTTGATGACATCCTCTAAGTGATTCCTAAGGTGATCACTGATCGAGATATAAAAGACCTGGCATAATTTGTTTCCCTTCAAGAAGTGAAGTTTGTTGTTTTCTCCTTTGGAGCCTACAAGGCCCCTTGGCTTGATGGGTTCCCTCTGACCTTTCAATATTTTTGGGATATTGTTAATAAAGACCTTCTAAATGCTGCTAGGGACTTCTTTTGTTTAGGCAGACTTCTAAACCAGCTTAATGCTAATTTTATTTCTCTCATTCCAAAAAAGGATGATGTTTCCCCCATATATGATTTTAGACCTATAAGTTTATATAATACTATTTATAAAATTTTCTCTAAGATGATTGGGAATAGATTAAAATTTGTTTTGAAATATGATAGCTAAAAATTAAAAAGGATTTGTTCAAGGAAGACATATTTAGGATACTACTATATCTATCCATGAGATTCTCCATTCTATGGAGCTTAGCGAAAAACCTAGGATGGATTTGAAATTGGACATCTTTAAAGCTTATAATAGAGTTTCCTGGACTTTTCTTTTTGTTGTCCTCAAACAATTTGGGTTCAATGGAAGGTTTCTCAAACTTTTTACTACTTGTGTTACCACTTTGAAATGTTCTATTTTGGTGAATGGGGTTCCTAAAGGATTATTTTCCTATGTTCATGGTCTAAGGCAAGGGGAACCTATCTCTCCTTATCTATTCATTATTTTGGTAGAATTTCTTGGAAGAAATATTCTAAAACTTTTAGACAAAAAGTTTCTAAAAGGCTTTAAGGTTGCTTCCACTCATCCTCTTGCTTCTCACCAATAGTTTGTTGATGACACTATTCTTTTTGTAGAAGCTTCGGTTGTGGAAGTTGGTCATTGGAAATCTATTTTGATTGTCTATGCTAGGGCTTCAAGTCAACATATCAACTACAACAAGAGCAAGAGATAATTCTTCAATTCATAAGAGATTGTGAAAGATAAAGTAGTTTGTATCCTGGGCTATCAAGAAGCTGCTCTCCTTCTTGTGTACTTAGTCCTACCTCTTATTTCCAAAAGACATAATAGTAATTACTAGAATTACATTATTGAAATAATTCAAAAAAATTTGGTTGGTTGGAAGGGTAAACTCTTAAGTCAAGTTGGAGAGCTACAACTGCTAAAATCCTCCTTACAAAACATTTTGGTTTACTACCTATCCTTGTTTAATATCCCCACATTTATTGCTAACAAGATTGAATAGATCCAAAAAAATATTCTTGTGGTCATAAATTGAGGAGAGAAACAAAATGGCACTTGTGGGATGGGAAAAAAATGTGTGTTCCAAAAAGTCCTGGAGGCCTGGGCATAAGAAGACTCAAATTATTTAACAAATATTTTATTGCAAAAATGGGATGGTGTCTTTTAGAAGGAGCTAAATATTGGGTCATGATTCTTAAGGCTAAAAAATATCTAAGAAACAAAGAACAAGGATGTTTCATAAGTGCTCTTGACCTGCCTTATGGTTTTGTTTTTTGGAACAATCTTCTCAAAATAAGAAGTGTGCTAAAATTGGGAGTGAAGAAAATAATTGGTAATGGCAATTTCACTGATTTCTGGGAGGATGGTTGGAGTAATGGTTCCCCTCTTTCATCCATAGACCAACTTCATCAATTAAAATAAAGATTGATTAGAATTTATGGAATAAAGTTTGTTGGCTATATCAATTGGGATGGGATGGACCCTCAATGACTCAACTTAAAAAATTTACTTATGGGAGTTATCCTTGGGGGAGAGAGACAACAAAATTGGGATGTTGTAGTGCAAAGGTTATACCAAAGAATTGGTGAGGCTATTTTTTTGTCTAATGATAGGAAGGATGAATGAATATGGACCAAGAGATCTTTAGGCTATTTTTTAGTAAATACATATTATGAATAGTTGGAAAAATTATATCTGCCAACACTGATTCTCATTAAAACCAAGTCTGGATAAAAAACTTGATAGCAAAAGTGAACTGCTTTTGGTGGGCAACTACCCATGGGAAAATCCTCACTCTTGATAACCTAATCAAAAGAGGGTGCCAATTTTTTAATATATTCTTTATTTGTAAAGAGGAGGAGGAGACCATTATGCACCTATTCTTTCACTACTCCTATTCAAGAGATATATGGTCTTTCTTTTTCCCCTTTCTTATGATAGAATGGGTTTCTCCTCCCTCAGTGAAGATGTTTATTGATAACTGATCTTTATGTCCTTATTCTCACAATATAATTAAGGATCTATGGAGTCAAGTTCCCCCCTTCATAACTTGTGGGTTATCGAAGGAGAGAAACAATAGGATTTTTCATGAGACAACAAAAAAAAGCACAAAATTTTGCATGGCTATCAAGAACCAAATTTAGGAAAATGTGGAAGCAGGGGTGTACACCCTCTCAAAGGTTATTCCCTCTTACAAGGAGAATATAATTAAGAAAATTTGGGGCCTCAAAAAAAGGACCTCACTAAATTTGATTGGTCTAAATACATCGCTAAAAAAACATTGGTTGGTCTCCTCCAAAGACTAAATGGGTTAAGTGTAACTTCAATGGTTGTTCTAAAGAAAATCCAAGTTTAGCAAGAGCTCAATGAATAATTAGAAACCATCAATGAAATTCCATAGTGGCTTATGGTAAATATCTTGGGACATGTTCAAACAATATGGCTGAGGCAATGACTGTTTGGGGAGGTATAAATCAATTGAAAGAACTTGGTTGTTAAAAGGTTATTTTAGGAGACTCCAAACTCATAGTTGATATCCTGAAAAGTGAAAGTGTTGTTCCTTGGGAAATAAGGGAAATTATTGATCGTTACAAAAAACTCATGAAAACCTTCATGAATTGTAAGGTTTAACATGTTTATAGAGAAGGAAATTGTACTACAAATGCAACTGCAAATGAAGCCCTTAAGTGTCAAAACTAGACACACTGGGAGTTTGGGATGCCGCCAAGGCAGATAAAAGAAATTTTATTAAAATAAAAATATGAAATTACATATAATATCAAACCAAATGATAAGGGGACTTGTTAGGATGAAATATCACATTAGAATGAAAGGTAATAGGAAAGAATCTAATGTTAATTATTGTTGGGGTTGTATAATTCAAATGATGGAAAATTATGAGGATGGGATAAAAGAGGAAGCTATTAATGATTACATCATTTTTTAGTACCTCCCACATCAAAAGACTACTTGTAAAGGTGATGCTTCAGTCTTTTCAAATTTTATCCATGTGTCAAATGTCTCCTCAAACTTCATTCTCTAGGAAGGGTTTGCTATCTCTATTCTAGCAATATTTTATAAGGTGATGGATAATCATTTTTTATTGTCCTTAGGTTTATGTGTATTGAAAATATTATCTGGAAGATTAATCATCATTACATAAGCTACTTTTTATTCCCTGTGAGAAACAAAAAACTATGTCTACAAGTTAAGGGGTAACATTGCTTTCTACATGAGCACCAAAGAGTCTAGAAGTGGTATGAAGAAGTGTGTAAAAAATAAGAAGGGTGAGAATAAAATGCATTTCACTAAAATGGGAGGTTTGAGGAAGCACACAAAACTACCCAATTGTGATACCCTCAAGAAGAATGCTGATTTGTGGATGATATTTAAAAATGATAGTATGGTTCCCTTCTTTGAAGCCATGCACAGCTATAATGAAAAGTTGACTTCCAAGTTTACCAATTCTTAGAAGGGAGATAATGTGTCCATTAGAGCTATTAAGTTTGAAGTGAAAACCTAGATAATAGCAAAGGCCATTGGCATGGTGAATGAAGGAAGGAAGGTTGTGAATAAAATCAGTGGGGAGTATCAAAGCTTTGTTGAAAAATTCTTACTTGAAGGAGAGGAATTGACAAGATTCCAAAATGGTTACACACACCTTGGTCTCAATCTACCATTTTCCATGGTTAGTATGTTTTTCATGCAGTATTTCACCTTAGAGGGTAGGTATATGACTGTGCATGCCTACCACTTCCCTATTTTGAATCACATTAGGAACAATGAAAAAGTTAATATGTCTTTTTTTTCCTATCCTCTATGCAACAAAATATTGAGAAAGGTGCCTCTCCTCCTCTACACCAAGGTCTTATTATGGCCCTTTACAAATATTCCTGGCTAATAACCTGGATGACAACCCTTTAATCATTAGAAATGAAAAACCCCCCATAATTTTTGAAATGAATAATGCTAATACTAAGGAGAACAACAACCCTAATCCTAGAAATAACCCTAGGCTCCCTTCTCCTACGATTGTGTTTGTGGAAGGAAACCCCTCAGCCATTGCAAAAATCCCAACTCCTTGTAACAAAAATCCAGCCTCAAAACCTAAGCCTATTCTAGATGAGAACTCTTTTGAGTTGGAGTTGCTAAAAGCAACATTGGAAAAGAGAAAACACTCTCCTCTCTTACTGGAATCTCCAAAAACAAAAAAAGTTGAACAAGAATCTGAAGCAAGGAAACATTGTTACCATCTTTGAGGATTCAGAAGGGTTTCGAAAGGAGGAGAATGAAGAGGGGCTTGATAGCCCTTTAAGAGGTGGAAGAAGATTGTCAAGACTAGTGAAGGAAGCTTCCATTGTAAAAAGGAAAAATTTAAAGGAAAATCCATATTTGTGGAGGAAGAGGAGTCATTAACAATTGAGGAATTTGAACCTGAGATGGAAGATGACAATGAGGGTATGAAGAGTGATGACATTGAAAATGAGGGGGAGGAAGATGATTTGGAGAAAGAGGAGGATAAGAAGGAAGAGGAGGATATGGGAGGAGAGGAGGCTGATGGGGCTATTGGGATGGACATACATGAGGAAGAAGATAATGCCCCTGTTGAAACTTCTACTGAAGATACTAAAATTGTTGTTTTGAAAAGAAAAATCACTTTTTTTCAAGTGCATGTGGAGGACATGGAGAAGGAAATTATCATACTGATGAAGGTTATTGATGGGCTTGTGCAAAGAGTGGTGGTTGATTTAGTTTCAAGATAGAACAAAATCTAGAAACAACTCAAGAAGATTGGAGAGCAGGAGAAAATGAAGGACTTGAGTAATGATGATGTTACTGATTGGAGAGATTACATCTCCAAAATTAAGGACAAATGGGAGCTAATTTCTAATGCCAAATAATGGTTCCCTGCTTTGTGGTTTTTTGGTTTTCAGTTGTTCTAGCTATTGGGTTCTATGGGGTTGTGTCTATTATTAAACTTTGGACTTTTAATGATGTTCTTTTTGGATCGCTTTGTATATTTTTTTATCATCTTATGGATTGTTATGTGGGTTGCGTGCCTATGGTTTATTTTTATTCTAGCCTATGCACCCTTAGATGGGATAGTTTTAAGTTTTCTTCTAATGTTTTTGGTTATATTATGGATTTTTATGTGGCCTACGAGCCTATGAAATACTTTAATTCTGGCCTGCATACCCTCATATGGGATCCTTTATAGTAACTATTCCAGTTTTGTTGTTTCTATTGGTTTGGTTGGTGTTGTTTCCTAGCCTATTTCTTTGATGTTGTTTGAACGCTTTTTCTATTACTGATGGGATCAAGGCCCTTTTATTGCTAATATAATAAAAAATATAATTACACTACAAAAATATGACAAAACTATGTAGCAAAAAAATTATAATAAATGAACCTTTTAGAGTTTTTAGGTGTAGACGGAGGCCAAAAAAATTGCATGCAAAGAAAAACCTAAGAACTTAATGTACGAATTTAATTGTTGTCAAAGGCCAAACCATCATCATGCAAACCATTTATGTTTACAATCGAGGGGGTAGAGGCAACATTGTTCCAGAGAGAATTTTCACTTTATCCAACCCTCCAAGGGGTTCTAAGATGTAGAAATTCTTAATTAAATGCACGGACTTAATTTTACTGTACCTTACTTGGGAGATACATAATGGTATGAAGGCACTATTTTGGGAAGAATCTTGGAATGTGTATTAAGCCTATACAACAGATTTCAAAACTATTGGATTTTGAAACCTATTCTTAATTTCATCTTGGGAAACAAAAGTAGCACAATAATTTAAAATATTTTATCTCCTTCCTGCTAAAAATGTATATAAATCTACTGAAGAATTTCCCTTTACACAAAAAACATAAGTATACTATACAAAACTGAACAAAAGATAGATTTTATTTTCATATTCTGAAGATATTATAAGATGGACAACTTCAAAAACAAGGAATTATAATGTTTAAAATGGATATGAGGCCCTCACTACTAATTCTCCTAAATAAATTTGGCCTACTAATCTTTGTTGGGCTTCAAATTTCCTACCTAAAGCTGGGATGTTTTCTTGGTTGGCATTAAACAAAAAAACCCAAACATGTTTTAGAATAGATATATTATGTATTATTCCACTTTTCCATTATATCATCTATGGAGACACCTATGAAGACACATACCACTTATTCCTAATTTCGATGTTTTAAACTATTGTTGGAGATGGCTTCAAAATAAACTAGGGTGGATAGGACCTCTTCCTAATAAAATATTAAAAATATTTCTTGCATGGCGTTCTTTATACCAAAATTCTACTTTCTCTGCACTCTAATAAGTTAGTCCCTCAATCCCAATATGGTTAATTTGGTTAGAGAGAAACAAAAAAATATTTAAAAAATAAATTTTCAAATTAGAAGATGTCCTAATCAAAATCGATAGATCTATCTTAAAGAATGTTACGAATCATTTATTGAAGACTATCCCAATTAACAAAAAGTTTCACATTTTGGGATGATAATACTTTAAAAGTATGGAAAAACCTAAAACCCCTCCCACAAAATGGAGAACATGGTTAGAGCTCTAAAGTCAACAAAAGTATAGTAAAATGGATTATTCCATTGAAAAATACATACAAATTAAATTTTGATGGTGCTTCAAAAAGGAACCCTAGCAGAGCTGGTAAAAGTATTGTGATAAGAGATCTTATTGGTAAGGTTAAAATAATAGCTTTCAAAAATCTCAAAAATATAACAAATAACATAGAAAAAGCAATTGCTCTTATTCTAGGACTAGAGTTGGCAATCAAAAAATAGATTGTTAATCTCTAGATCAAAGGAGATTCTATGTTGATGATTGATGTCTTATAAAAAAAATGCAAAATAAATTCAAAACTGGGATACTTGACAACAAACATCCCTACTCTTAAAAAATTACAAAGTTTCAAAGTGATGCATTGTTACTCTGAAGAAAACGCACTAGTAGATTGTTTGGAAAGTATGGCTACAAACAATAACATCTCATATTTGGAATTAGATGAGGATTTCCTTAATCAATATGGTCTTAAATTAAAAACATGATGAAAGTGCAATCTATTTGAATTATGCATTCTATTTTATTTTCAATTTACATTCTAGGGTTTGTGGAAGTTGAATAAAGTATCAAAAAAATCTCTACTCTAAATTAGAAAGAAAAGTTCCTAAGCTATATGGAAATTATGAGAATATTTCCCCATTACCCCTCCAAAGTTGGAAAAACCTACTACTCCTCCAAAGTTGAAAAAATAAAGTGGAGTTTCTTTGCTAATGGTTTGTTTTCCATGAATGTGTACGAAATAGGTGAATTTATTTTTTTATTCCCTAAGTGCATACATGAAAGTTCTCAAATCCTTATTTTCCAACACAAAATTTAAGTGGGATCTCTGACATTTATTGCAAATAAATGCATTTCATGAGATAAAAATTTCATCCATTAATTCCCTCATGTTGTCACTTGGAAGTATTTTATCTCCCTCGACAATAAAGCTCCTTGCCCTTTTGCATCTAGTTTGATGAGAAGTTTTCCCTTTAACACTTGATTCGGTGCTCATAATTGATCTTTTAGAATGCTAAATACCAAAGTTAGGCCTTGCAGTTGGGATGGTGAATGAATACATGTTGGAGGTCCATTTACACTAGAGAAACCTCATCAAGTTTACAAATTCAATTACAAAACTATAGATATGGCTATTCGGCAAGTGGTAAATTATGAGCTTCTCCTAAATCCATCTTGTCTATTCACTAGTTCAGACATCGCTCTTTCATTTATTTCCAATGTAATATATTTAATCATTTATTCATTTATGGTATGATTTTTTTACATAAAATATGTTAAGCATGATATCTACAATGATCCTCTACTAGTTCATTCTTTGGAATTATATGATGCCTTAGAGGGCATCTATCTATTAGGAGGTTAATTCTACCTTGTTTATCTAGAAACTATGGTGTAGGAAAAATGGATCTAGGGTATAAATCACACCTTAACCTAAAATACAATGAGAGGACACAAAAATGATCATGTAAGACCACTTGGCTACTTTCCTCAAGGAAGAGCCAAAATGGATGATCAAGGTTTTGGTCCTCTTTTTGGAAGGATTGATTGGGAATCGGAGTGATGTGTGTGATCATGTAATTTTAAACTATATTAACTATGTGTCTACAATAAATTGATACAAATTTAGAAAATCAGAGGAATGATACACAAAAATTGATAACAAAAAAATAGAAGGTAGAGATAGAGGAACTTGACATGCAAATTTGAGTTGAAACTAACTGGATAGGGGCATGGGCCCCTTTGACTAAGGAATGAGAGCTTCTAAAATCTCTAAATAGGATCAGATGTGTTACAATCTTTAGGTGCTTCCTTGTCAGTCTTAGCTTCAAAACTTTATGTGTTGATGAATAATTTATCTTTCCCTAATTTGATGAGGTAGATTTCTTGAATTCTTGATCTTGATGTTAGGTCATTCAATATTCTCCAAATCCACTTCATATCTTCCACCTAAAAGAAAAAGAGGATAGAAAGTGTTGTGTCATATAGGGGCTTGCCTAATTCAAAACTCAAGTTTTGGTGTTTCCACCTCCACAAATGACTATGATGATGTTGGATAAAGAGTTCTTACCCTAGGTAAAGAAAAATCAAATGGATAAAACAAATGATAAATCTCAAGTGTTGTAACTTACCACTTATATTTTCTTTTCTTGATGGACTGAAGTCATGTCACACATCTCATGCAAGGATAAATTGATGCTTGCTTAATGGCCCTGCAAGTGTTAGTAATCATAATCTTAATAAACCTAAAACATGAAGCAATCTTACATGATTCATTGCTGACATAAATCATGATTGATGAAAATGATACAAAATGATGCTAATTCTACTCTTGAATTTCCTTGACTACTTTTTAGGATGCTCATTTGGAATTCAAATTTATTCTAGTTTCAAATGGTGAAAAACACTTATATTTAAATGCATTTCTTTATTTCTTGCAATAATTATTTCAAAAAGGTGACAAATAAATTTAAATTTATAAACATAAAAATGTTGATGATAAAATATTAAAAATTGGTCCAAAATAGGGTGGTCAAGGGTGAGGGTTCCCTAGTCTAGACCTATTTTGGATTTTAAATTGTTGTTGAATAAATAATTAATTTTAATCCCCAATTTTATCTTGATTTTCTAAAAATGGTGTAAAATTATCAAGGTCAACAATTTATGATGTTATAGAAACTTCTTATGAAGTAAAGTGTGTTAGGATGGCTCTCTCTTAGGACTTGTCAACAACTACAAACTAGTTCTCGACTCTACCTTGGATGCACACATTCTTAGCTTTGATTTCAATAAAAGAATTGGTATTAATGCTATGTTTAATGCCCTTCATTACCAACTCTAGGAGAGTTAGTTTTCTCTACTATTCTTTGAGCTCAACTTAGACTCAAGAAGGCATTCCTAGAGGTTAGAGTATAACATGAATAAATGGAACTAGTAATTAAACTAAAATGTTGATTCAACCCCAAAATTGTCACCATGCTAAAAGAAACTACCTTACTACCTCTATATATCTAATTTAACACCTTTGTAGTGAGTACAAGGTGGTGTGAGTTACATGATTTATACAAATTGGTAATTAGTATTTCCTATATATTGGTGAAACTATGAACTACATGAATTGAAACTCAACTAAAAGCTTTGATTTAAAGATTTTCTCATTTAATGAGTGGTTGATTCAAATTATTTTAATATTAGTGCCTATTGATGGTCTATAGAGTTAAGCTAAGAGGAATGAAATGTAGTAAAAGTTAAAAAAAAAATTCCTAATCAAAGCATTAAAGTGCATTAGATTTAGAACATTATAGATAAAACATACTTATTTATCCATAATGAAACTACACATATTTATATGAAAATATTGAATGATTGCTACAATGATTATAACTCTTTATAATGTTTCCACACTTTCCTACAAAAATTACATCTACAACAACAAATTTGTTGGAAGGAGATTCCAATATACTCAAGAATATCCTAAGATGTATACTATGCTCAAATAGAATACATTGAGGTGACAAATGACTGGGACATCATTTCACATCACCATAAAGCTTTGATAGTCCTTTGTGTTGTGTGCAAGAACTTACATTGTTACACATTCTATTGTAAAAACTTCAAAAACTCTTTGCATTCTATGTAAGGACTTTCGTATTTTTACATGCTATCATGCAAATCTCTATATACCTTTATTTTCTTGCACAAAGGCCTACAATTTTTAACTTATCATGACTTCACACATTGTGTGATCATATTTATCATAAAGAATCATCATGCATTTATCATTCAATGAGCTATCATGTAACTATTTATCATAAAGAACCCTCATGCATTTACCATTCAATGAGATATCATGTATGAATTGGCATAAATTTATGTAAATACTCTTTCCGTTTAATAGTTATCTATGTGGGCAAATTTAAGCCCGAGGTACAATGCCAATCATTAATAATACATTGAAAGGTAGTTAGAAATTTAACTATTATGCAATAATTTTATGCTTCTTTTTTTATAATTTTAATGTAGTGAATTCTTTATATTCGCTTTAATTTCTCAGATTAAATGAAAGTAATAATTTGCAAACTAGTTTAATGTGTTGCCCTTTTCTAGCCACATAGATCTTCATTATTGGCCACCTTAATTATAAAAATCCATTGTCAACCTATGACTATCCTAATGAAGTTATGATTGTCCTAATGAACCTATGACCATTCTAATGAAGTTATCTTTTTCCTAATGAACCTATGACCATTCTTAATGAAGTTCTGACAATCCTAATGAACCTATGGCTATCTTAATGAAGTTATAACAATCCTAATGAACCTATGACCATCCTAATAAATTTATCACAATCATAATGAACCGACGGCCATCGTAAGGAACCTATGACTATCCTAATGAGGTTATTACTATCCTAATGAACCTATGACCATCCTAATGGAGTTATGACAATCTAAATTTTATGATTATTTTTAGATATGTGTATGATATTTATTTACTCTTTAGTACCATGATGGAACTAATATTTATGTCTTATTCATGATACATATAAAATTCTTCATCATGCTGAGGAAACAACCAAATCATCTAACATAGAATTATCATGAAGCTAAGAATGCAAAGAAAAGAGAAGGAATGAGGCGACTTCATGAAAGTGGGAAATTGAACACCATAGAAAAGACATACCAATTCAAGAGGAACATGAACTATCCACTCAATGTAAGAGAGATATGTAATTGATGGCACAGACACAATGAATGTAAAACCTCCATGTAATGAGAATTTTGAATCCTAAATTTGGATACAAGTCATCTACCACATTTCAAGTTGGAGGAACACCATCTACCACATCTAAACTTGATAGTACATCATTCACATATAAAGATGGAGGTACACCATATTTCACATCTCAAGTTGGAGGCATGTCATCTTTCACATGTCAAGTTGGAGACATTCCATGTTTCACTTCTCAAGTTGAGGGTACACAATATTTTCCATATAAACTTCAAGGTACATCATATTTTAATCTTTTATTGAAGGTATGACATCTATCCCATCTCATTTAAATATTGATGTGAACCAAAGGGAAATAGGAGTTTCACCTTTTGGGAGAGGGAATTGGACTTTTTTCACACTTTATTTCATTAGGAGACTAAATCCCTCAACCAAGTGACTTGAGTGTGGAATTCCTAGTGTAATTAGACGGGGGTTCATCGTTAAATAATGCTTTAAAAGAAGAAATTGAATCCACAATGCAAATTCACTATATGACCTAGGAATTTGATGGCATGAAACAAGATTCATAAATTGAAATCAAATAGTAAAGTACCTAGTAGAATGATGGATTCAAAAAAATGCGTGCAACTCTAAAAATTTTCTTTTAGAAGTATATTGGGACAAATACACCAGATTGGGCATATGAGTCCCGCTGCAAGGTTTCTGGGTAGAATCTAGAATCTTCTAATGACTAATCGGGATCTGCAAAAAGATGAAAAAAAGGGCTATACTAGGACTAATACACCAGGTTGGGTGTATGATTCCTATTGTTGGGATTTAGCTGATACTCTGTAGCCTCTAGTGATCTTCTGTAGCTTCCTTCCTGTCTAATCTTTAGGTCTAAAAGTCTGTTTTTGGTCTGTAGGTGAGTTTCCATGAAGATGACAACTTATTGAAAACTTTTGCAACTTTTCCTTCAAAGGATCTTCAAGCTTCAATTTACCTAGATCTGCAAACACACATCAAGAGAGAAAAATGTTGTTTTGTTAGGGAAAGGGGGTTTGCCTTGGTCAAACCCTATTTTGGTAATTAAACCTTGAAATGAAATAGAAAAGCATGAAGGGATGATGAATGAACAAATGAAATGTTCCAACTCACCAAACCCTTGAAATGAAGGTCAAAAACTTGTGTGAAATGGCTTCAATGGATATGGATCTTGACTCTTGATTGAATGCTTGAAACTTTATCTTGAATGCTTTCTTGAATCATGAAACCTACATCACAAATGTTAACTCACAAACACACATGATGCATGAAGAATTTTCCATGATGCTTGAATCTTGAATGTAGTCCCAAATGTTTGATGACTTGCTCTTGAATTCTCTTGTACACTTTTGCATGAATACTTGGAGGCTCTTAGATTGCTTGCTAGCTTGTTCAGGGAAGTTGAAATGACTTTGCATTTATACTTGTTTATGCTTAATTTCCTAAAATTACAACACTACAAGCCGACATTCAGAAATTGAATCTAAGGATGTTAAAATCCTTCCAAGAATTTGAATTAAAATAGGTCCTAGGTTAAAGTGGGAATCATATGTCAGGTTGTGAGTATGAGTCCTAAAGGCTTAAACCTAGGACACATACTTCAAAAAGTGTTATGTTCAATGTGATATTTAAAATAAGGGCCGAAGACCAAGGGAGGACCCATACACCTAGATGAGCATATGGGTCACAGATCCCTAAATCTAAAACACAACCAAAAACATTAAATTATGAGTTTCCATCTATTACATGTCGAGATCATCCTTAGAAAAATGTATTTAACTAGGCTTGAGGATGAAAAATAGGACCAATTAAGGCATAAATAAGCCAAATTTTAACAGGGAGGACCCAAACAAGTGTGAAAATGTAAAGGGATACATTTTTCTACACTACATTTAGCCCCCACTTTAGTGAGAGGATGACCTTGCATCAAATTCACACTAATGTAGACAAATTCACATCAAGAGGGCCCCAAGTGTACCAATGCTAGTGAGATAGGATGACAACAATCAAGAGGGATGATCAAGCCCCCAGGATCAAGATCCTATGGAAAACCAACATAGACATAAAGGAACACACATTTGAATGATGTATGAAGAAACAAAAAGATACATACATTTTCAAAGACATACAAAAGAAATAAAAGGAAAAAGAGGATGGATCAAGCCTCGATAGTCTGTCCAACACAATTTGGACCAGGTTTAAGCTATTTGTCCAAAAAATGCTTACAAGTGGAACATGATGTCCACTATGCAAACAAAACACATGCTCACATGAGCTAGTGGAATCCAGTATCCACTAGGTGAGCTCCCATAAAGGTGAGACACACATACACGGTTGGTATGTGGCCACACACACAAACAAGTGGCTATAGGAATGTCATGCCTATGGTCAGATCCCATACATACTAACCATACCAAAGCTATACTTCCTAATAACTTTGATAAGGAACCACACAACATGAACAATGGGATTCATGAGGCAAGAAAAATTTCATACGCTAACACCCATGAACAAACGAGATGTCTCCACAAGCAAGAAAAGTGTATTATGCAAGGTGGCCATATAATGGTTTTTATAAATGTGAAATAGTGTAAGGTATGCTCAAAGAGGAATTTCCACTAAGAGGAATATAATATGCTAAGAGAGATCACACCCAATCTCATCATAGAGAGAAAGAGGCATCACATGTAGTAAGAAGATCACACAATGAAACATAATTTGTAATATGCAAAAGAATAATGTCAATGTATGCCTCCACTTTAAATAAATTGCTAAACACCATGCTATGAGAAATTACTTTAAAGTAGAAAATGATAAATGATAACAATAAAGAGGACACAAAAAGCTTATTTGGAAAGCCTAATTCCACATCATATGTTTCCAAATGAAGCTATGCCATGCAAAGGGGTTGCCCCCACAATGAAATCCAAAAATCACATAAGGGATCCATAGATTTAGGGTTAGTATGCCTTTGCTACAATGTTGCTAGAGAGCTCAAAAATTTCATCATTCCCAAAATACTCATGGATCAAGGAAGAATGACACAAAGAGAGTGAAAACAACATAAATATTTTGGGTCAACATGCAAGAGACCTAAATTTCTTGATGTCTTGCGTCATCCCCAAAGGGAAAACACAAGACAAAGAAAAGATAAAGGTTTACAACATATAGAAGAATGTAGATACAAATAGAGGAATGCCACAAAGAGAGAGAGATACATCAAATGAAACAACATAGGCGATCAAATTATGCACGTGCAATCACACATAACATGAAAAAAGAAAACAAAGAAAGGAATAGTAAGGCACATGTGAGTCAACCTATAACAGGTCATCCAAAACCCAATCTTGTTTATCATATGCAGAAGGTGGAAAAATAGCTAAAGAGACAACAACAAGTGCGGTACTAGGAGCATCACCAAGTTCAACACGCGGCGAGTCACTCTTTTTAGGAGGATCATCACAGTTGTTATTGTCTAAGCTCATGGAAGAAGAAAACATTAAATTTAATTCATTATCCACTTCTTCATCAATTTTACTAATTCCATCATCATCGTCCAAGTTAATCACAATGGGAGGTCAAATGATAATGTCCAAAGAAGGTGCTAGTCCCTGTTGTGGTTGCAATATAGGATATTTTTGTTGTGGAAAAGAGGGAGACTCATCGTGTATTGCTTCACTTGAGTTTGGATGTTGATTTTCTTTGTTGTTTTATTTGTTTAATCTTTGATCAATAGCACAACACCTATGCCTACACTCTATCATTTCTATTTCTTTTGGTACAATTTTCAAGTTTCATTTATGTAGGAGCGGGTTTATCAACCATAGGTTTCTTCTCTTCCCTTAAAGGAGGAATGAAAGGAACCATGGGAGGCTATTCAACCAATTTATCTTTAGCTTTGTAAACTTTTTTTATCTTAGAAGGCATGATGGGATTGTTTTGGTTGTCTCTTGGTCATTTGTAGGAGATATCAAAAAGATTTTTCTTGGATTGGTCTTGGTTACTTAGAAGGGATTTTGGTTCAATCATGGTTTTGTCAAGGATAGGAGGCTCAATCATGGGTGGAGGCATGTTTCAAAGGGATAATTCTACTATGAATTTTTCCTTAAAATTTTGATAGGATTTGAAAAATAAATCTTCATGAGGTTTAATAGGCTCAATAGGATCAGGCCAAAACAAATCCAATGAGAAATTCCCATGGGAAGACATAGGAGTAAAGCCACTATGGTGCACAGTAAAGATCTCATTGTCAAAGGGAAAATTTAAACATTTATGCACAACCAATGAGATAGATTCCATGGAGTGTAGCCATGGATAAACAAGCTTCACATGGAATTGATCTGACATTGGGATGATAGAGAATGAGACATCTAATTGTTTTGGTCCAACTTTTAAAGGAATGGTGATCGAACCTATTATAGGGAAAGCAAAACCATTATGTGTTTTTATCCATTCTTTAAAATTTATCATATGTATCTTGATAGAGTCCATGCACAAGTAAGAATTCTTTAGTGATCACATTCTCTACAAAGACGAGATCAATTAACATCCCATTAGTAGGCTTGACATTGATTCAACTAGCTATGTAAAGAGGACCATTAGGTGCCTTTCTAATTATATCTTTTGATGAGAAAGAAATTTCAAAAGGTATTTTAGTTTGGTTTATGAGGTTGAGTTTCGATCAATCCAACCATATTATCCATATGAATTTGTTCATCAGTATCCATGTTTTCATCATCAATGTCAACATTCATCACATCATTCTTAGTTTCACTAGCTTTGACAAATGAAATATTATGATTTCGCATGGGGTTGGTAAAAATTTGCAAGTTTTGTTGGGAGGGGCAATATACTTATTACCTTGATCATTAACACCACCAATTTGAATATGATTGGAATCAATGAGGTCTTGCACCATGTGTTTAAGATGCTTACAATGTTCCATATCATGTCTATTTTGATGGTGAAACTGACAATAGGAATTGGATCCAAATTTTTGAGATAATGGCTTAGTAGGATTGATAGCTTTAATGGGAGATAAGGAAATCAAGTTCTTTTCTAGAAGTTGTAGCATGGTGTTATGGAGGGTCTCAAGTAAGGGAGTAAATTGTCTATTCAGATTCCCAAATGTAATAGGATTTGTCTTCTTTATAGCAGCCACTTGGGTATCAACATGTTGGGTTGGTTGAGGGGGATTTAGTTGAAGAAATTATTTATTATGTTTCCTAAAAGGTTGGTAATTGTTTTGAGCTATGAATTTGGACTTTTCAGAATGGCTAAAGGTGGTTTTTGTTTCACAACTACTAACCAAGTTTTGATAATCATGAAGGGCAGTACACAAGTGTACAAAGGAAGGAAATTTCATCATTCCAAGCTTATCTTGCATCTTACTTTGTAAGTTCTCAATGAAGATTCATTTGGGGTGAGGATCAAGAATCTTTATGTCAATTTGGGAATAAAGAAATTGGTAGTGTGAAATGAAGTCAGTAACCTTTTCATCTTCCTTTTGCTTACATCTTGTCAAATAAGGTAATATCATCTTAGGAGTCATGGGCACTTGGAAATGATTGATAAAGGCCTCAACAAGTTCATTGAATGAATGAATTGAGTTATTCAGAAATGAGGAAAACCACTCTAAAGTGGCATCTTTCAAGGACCTAGGGAAAAGCTTAGACAAGAGCTTATCTTCAAGGATGACATCATTGCATAATCCAGTGTAAGTGGAAACATAGTTAGAAGGGTCTCCTTTCCCTCCATATTTATCAAACCTAGGAATCTCTATACCTTGTGTTATTTGTGTTCTTAATATCTTCAAGGATAAGGGATTGCTTCTGACATAGTATGAAGGTTAGCCATTTTGATTTTGGTTTATGGTGGAAATTTTTTGTTGAAGGGATGAAACATTTTTTAAGAGTTGGTTAAGAATGTCATCATTGGTTGTGTTTTGTGATAGAGATGAATATGGTGGTGTATTTGTGTTTGAGGGTCAAGTGAATGGAACACTTATGGGAGGTAAAGTGGTAGGAGATATGACATGAGATTCCAAAAAAGTACAAGGATAGCTAGTGGAAATACGCAAGGTAGGAAAGTCATTGTTAGTAGGTTGCACCATTGTGGTAACTTGAGGATTGGTGTAAGTAGTAATAGAGGAAATGGTTGTAGGAAGAGGATTTTGGGTTCCTCCTTGACTTTGAACATTGTTCAAAGTTTGAGAAAAACTAGTCATTGAGGTAACATGTTTGCCAAAAATCTGAGCTAAGTTATGTGCAATCTCTATTCCCTTTTCACTTTCAATCATTTGATGTATGTTATCTATAACCTAGTAGGAATAGCGGTGTTGGAAATGTTTTCATTATTCACTAGGATTTGTAGATGTGCCAATTCTTCATGGATTTGGATTAGATTTTCTTGAGGGACACTAGTAACCATTGTTTCAACACTTGTCATACTACTTGAAGGTAAATAGTTTCAATGGTATTGTCCATACCTACTAAACTAGTGTCAACACTATGAGTGAAAGAGAAAGATTACCCAAGATCCATGATGAGTGTTATCATGGGATTACATGAGTCTCAAACTACATCTAACTATAGCAATAGGAAACCAAGTTGTAAAGTTCATACAAGGGTCAATCAAGGAAGGATAATTAATGTGAGATTAATGCAATGAACACAAGATAAATGATATGTTTTAATTCCAATTCTTATGTTTACAAATGCACTTGAAATGAAACCAATTTTGGAAAGATTTCCAATGACAATAATTCTACAAACCAAAACACTAATCTAAAGACATCAACCAAAAGCACAAATGAAAAGATTTTAATGATGTAAAATGAAAATTCATACCTAATCAGGGACTAATACACCCAAGTGGGCATATGACTCCAAATTAGGGTTTTTCACAAGTTCAGATAGTGAAAAACAAAGAGCATAAAATACCCAAAAATCTATAAAAAAGACTTGTACAGGGACTAAATCACCCAGGTGGGTGAATAAATCCTAATTAGGGTTTTCTAAGTCTGAATTAATAAATTATGAGTTGATTTTAATTTTTCTAGGTTGTATGCTCAATTGAATTTTTGCAATTATAGATGTCCAATGAAATTGAATGATGCAAAATACAAAAATGCAACCTATATGCACTTTTCACTAATGCAATATTTAGAAGTCCTAAATACAATTCAACTAATGCAAATCTAATGCAAAGTTAATGCAATCTAGATCTAGGACTACAATGTTCTCCAAATCATAAATTCAAGGGTCTAAAGGTCAGGTCCACCAAAATGAACAAAAGGGAAATAGGAGTTTTAAATTTTGGGAGATGGAATTAGACCTATTTTACACTTTACTTCATTAGGAAAATAGATCCCTCAACCATGTGACTTGATTGAGGAATTCCTAGTGGATTCCTACTGTAATTGGATGGGGGTTAACCATTAAACAATGCTTTAAAAGAAGAAATTGAATGCACAAAGCAAATTCACTATATGACCTCAAAATTTGATGGCATTAAACAAGATTGATAAATTGAAATCAAGCAGTAAAGTACCTGGCAGAATGATGGTGTCAAAACAAGGTTTTCAACTCTAAAAATCTACTTTTTGAAGTATATTGGGACTAATATACCGAGTTGGTCACATGAGTCCTACTACAAGGTTTTTGGGTAGAATTTGGAATCTTTTGATGATTGATCAAGATCGATAGAAAGATGACAAAAAAGGGTATACTAGGACTAATACACTAGGTTAGGTGTATGAGTTTTGTTGTTGGGATTTGACTGATACTTCTATCACCTCTAGTAATCTTTTGTAGCTTCCTTCCTATTTAATCTTTAGGTCTGAAAGTCTAAATTTTGGTATGTAGGTGAGTTTCCGTGAAGATGAAAACTTCCTGACAACTTTGACAACTTTTTCAACTTTTCCTTCAAAGGATCTTCAAGCTCCAATTCACCTAGATCTACAAACACACATCAAGAGAGAAAAATATTATTTCATTAGGGAATGTGGGTTTGCTTTGGTCAAACCCTATTTTGGTAGTTAAACCTTGAAATGAAATAGAAAAGCATGAAGGGATAATGAATGAACAAATGCAATGTTGCAACTCACCAAACCCTTGAAATGAAGGTTGCAAAATTGTGTGAAATGCACAAATCTTGACTCTTGATTGAATGCTTAAAACTTTATCTTGAATGCATGCTTGAATCATGAAACCTACATCACAAATGTTAGCTCACAAACACACATGATGCATGAATACTTTTCCATGATGCTTAAATCTTAAATTTAGCTCCAAATGCTTGATGAATTGCTCTTTGATGCTCTTGTAAACTCTTTCATGAATACTTGAAGCCTATTAGATTGCTTTCTAGCTTATTTGAGGAAATTTTAATGAAATAACCTTGTATTTATACTTGTTTTAGCTTAATTTCCCAAAATTACAACACTATAAGCCAACATTCTGAAATTGAATATAAGGATAATAAAATCTCACCAAGAATTTGAATTAAAATAGGTCCTAAGTTAAAGTGGGACTCATACGCTAGGTTGGGATTATGAGTCTGAGAGGCTTTAACCCAAGACACAGACTTCAAGAAGTGTTATGTTCAATGTGACATTTAAAATTAGGGCCCGAGACCTACGGAGGACCTATATGTTGGTGTAATTAATTATTTAATTACACTTTAGTATAAGTTTACTTAGGAATATTCTATTTCCTAGGTTAATTATTATCCTTATCTTATTGAGCTATCTTTTTACTCAAAATAGGATTAAGGTTGTGCATGTCTTGTTTTTTGCATGATTGCCTTTTTTGAAGGCTTTTGCATTATTTGTAAAAAAATTTCATTCAATATTATTATGCTAATTTTTGCTTGCACACATTGGCTCTGAGGGTTTACAGAACATTTCTTATTCTTGTCCTGAATATCTGTTGCATGTGATAGGTGATTGCTTGCACATGATTCTTGGGGAATGTGAAGTTGGTTTTTCAACTTCTTCATGGTATCAAAGCTCTAGACCTGTTGCTGCCTGTTCGTGTTTTGAAGATATTCTCTTATAGTGTTTTTCTGTGTAAGGGATTGAAGCCGTTTTTCATTTTTGATTCAGAAATCCAGCTTCCACTTAGTTGTAGGAAAAACAATTTATGGGTTTTGTAGCCAGGGTCAAAATCTAAACTAGGTATCTTTTAGATTTTTGATATCTTGTACGGATTTGGAGAAAACTACTGTTAAAAAATTGGCGTGCGTCATTTTTCTCCTGACTGAAGGTTTAAAAATTTATTTTTTTCATCTTCTGCTTGTTGGATTAGAAAACAGTTTCTGGGTTTTGTTCTTAGCTTCAAAATATTTATGGGTTTATGTTTTTATCCACTCATTGTGAACAAATTTTGTAGAAATTAAATCAGAAATAATTTTTTTTGCTAGAAAACCCATTTTCTCCAAGCTAAATTTAGTTTTTTTGAAAAAATCATAACTTTTGGCCATGGCGTTTGATTTTTGCAAATGAGATATCATCGGAAAGCTGGTTTCGACCTCTACATAGATCTGAGGTCCTTTTTAATCATAGAGGCAAATGTGAAAATTGGTGCATGCACTCAGTTTTATTTTCATGCACTAGGTTTACATTTTCTTTGTAGTTTATGCATGTTTTGCATTCCCTCATTTTACAATCATTGGGTATTGTAATAAATGAACTGATATAAAGTTCCATTAGGGGGTTTCTTGCATAATAATATGATTAGAGTGTGCATGCACTTTGATCCCCATCTTCATCTTGATTTGATGGTAGCTCATATGGGTTTTCTGGTTTCCTAGTTTCTTTTGGCCACTTTTTTGCCATAACTTGACACATGTCGGATTCATCGGTTCACACTTCATTTGGGAGATTATGTTTCTTGATCCTAATTGGTTTAAATTCTTGTCAGTTTAAGGGCCATGGTTTTATGGTTAATGTTCCAGAGTCTTTTTTGGTACTCCTTCCCATGGAAGAGTTTTGGTCACAGTTTGGCATCGACATTGAGATACATGGTTTCTAGATTCTATCATCATCTCATCTACTGTTGCTTCACAGATTCCAGAGTTGTTCCAATTTGTGAGTTTTCTAATGTTCCATGGCATCGGGTTTGCTATCACATTATCATGATTCCATTTTTGTTTTGTAGACAGAAGTATCTTTCCTTGCTTGTCAGATTGTCATTCCAGTGTTACTCCATAGTGTTATTCCAGTGCTTCTTTGTATCAGTCATCTCATTGTAGGGGGTTTTGTCCCACTGGGTTTTCCTTCTCTATTTCATTATTGCATATTGTACTTGGGTACCTGATCAGGGCTTGTTACCGGGACCCATTCACACTTTTATTGCATTCATCTTAGTTTTAGGTGCATGCTTTGTTAGTCTCCCTAAGTTGCACTTATGGGGGGGTGTTGGTGTAATTAATTATTTAATTACACTTTAGTATAAGTTTACTTAGGAATATTCTATTTCCTAGGTTAATTATTATCCTTATCTTATTGAGCTTTCTTTTTGCTCAAAATAGGATTAGGGTTGCGCATGTCTTGTTTTTTGCATGATTGCCTTTTTTGAAGGCTTTTGCATTATTTTTAAAACAATTTCATTCAATATTATTATGCTGATTTTTGCTTGCACACATTGGCTCTAAAGGTTTATAGAACATTTCTTATTCTTGTTCTGAATATCTGTTGCATGTGATAGGTGATTGCTTGCAGGTGATTCTTGGGGACTGTGAAGTTAGTTTTTCAACTTCTTCATATTAAAAAACTAAGATCTAATTGAAAACCAGAATAGACCTTCCATAGAAAGAGGAAAACGAAAAAGCAGAGATTGCATAAAAACATGCAAATTGATATATTCGAAAAGACCAATAATTACAAGAGATAATTTGCTTTATAAAAGCAAAGATACCTAAACCTAATCTTATCTTGAGCAACAAGATAGCTCGATAAGATAAAGATAAGATTTTATAACTTAAGAATTAAATATTACCTAAGTAAACTTATGCAAAGTGTAATTAATAATTAATTACACCAACACCCCCCCATAAGTGCAACTTAGGGAGAAGCAAATTATTATGCAAATATGAGTCCCGACAACAAGGCCTGATCAGATACTCATGTACAAATACAAAGAGAGAGAAACCCCCCTTAGTGAGATGAACTACTGCGAAGAAACATTGGAAGAACTTTGATGAAGCAACACTAGAACCCCAAATCTGGCAAGCAAGGAAAGATAGTTCTGTTTGCAAAATACCAATCGAAATCACAAATGCAACAACAGACTCGATGCCAAGGAACACTGGAAACTCACATACTGGATCAATCCTGGAATCTGTAAGCAACAATAGATGAAATGATGAATGGACCCATAATGATGACAAATCTGGAAGTTGTGTCTCACGAAGCCAATGCCAAACTGAAACTAAAACTACCCATAGGACAAGTACCATCAAGATTCTGGAACATTAACCATAAAATCATGGCCTCCAAATGAGAAAGATCTGAATCAATGCGGATCAAGAACTATAAAATCCCAATGTGAAGTGTGAACCGAAACAAACCAATGATGTGTCTAGCTAAGCAAGAAAGAAGCTAGAAGGAGACAATAGGAAACCAGAAAAACTCATGCGAGTTGTCACCAAAATGAAATATGGATGCAAGAACCCCTCTTAATGGAACTTTATATCAGTTCTTTATTACAATACCCAATGATTGCATAAGGAGATAATGCAAAAATACAGAAACATGAGTGAAAATGCAAACCTAGAGCACGAAACAAAAATGAATGCATGAATAAAATAAGTTATAAATTTTCTAGAAATGACCTCAGATCTGCATAGAGGCCAAAACCAGCTTTCTGATGCCGCAAAAATCATGAAAAACGGATAAGCGAGTGAAAAGATATGCGTTCTAGAGTGAAAAAGGCAACATCTGACTTCTGAGGAAGAAAAAACCATCAAAAATAAAAACCAAAAAATCTCACTAGCACCATTGCGTAGAGCTCGAAAATAGCATTCCAGTGATATCTCATTTGCAAAAAAATGACGCAGTATGTGAAAGTTATGCGCATTTCCGTAAAACTGCTCAAAACTGCCCAATAAGGTCTTCAGTAAGCCCTCAGGGGCTGAAAAGGTTTGGCCCCTAGTCGCCTGGGTAGACCAAGGGGCTGGTGGTTGGCTCCTGGGGTGAAACCCCTGGTCACCCATGTGACTAGGGCTGGTGTTGGCGGTGGCCGACGGGGCTGAACATAGGCTCTGGTCGCTGATGTGACCAGCACCTAAGTGCCCAGGGGCTGAGCGAAAGGGAAGCAGCGCATTGGTGTAAACCGCTGGTGGCGGTGGCGCGGAGGTGGCCAATGGGAGGCTGCCAGGTGGCACATGAGCGGTGATCTCCATTTGTATTGACCGCGCAAACTTTGCGCTTAATTTTTTTGTTTTTTTATATTTTTTTTGATTTTTTTCAAAAAATGAGCCTCGAAAATTGTGCCTGGGGGCCGTACGGCCTTCGGGTAAATTTTTTTTGCCTCTCTAGACTACTGTGTCCAAATCAGACAAACTTTATATGAAAATGAGGGTTTTTGGGCATTGCAAATCCAACAAAGAGGTCCTTTTGGGCCCAAAGTGCTCCGAAAATCAGGTGACCCCCAGATCTATCAGAAAAATCATCGAGCTTGAGACCCTCGCAGATCTAGCAAATGGTGATGAAAATAAATGAAATGAAAGTCATTTTTGACTTTTTCCAGCACTTTGAATCCAACGAAAAACCCCAATCTAATCCAAGATGCTCCAGAAATATGCTCAAGGATTGAAACCCTCGAGGGACCTCGAACAAGCTCTGCATTGTGTTCCTCCAAAAAGGTTGAGAAGGGGTTGTAAATCGAGGCTCTGATACGATATTAGAAAACCAAGATCTGATTGCAAACCAAAATAGACCTTCCACAGAAAGAGGAAAATGAAAAAATAGAGATTGCATAAAAACATGTAAATTGATATATTCGAAAAGACCAATAATTACAAGAGATAATTTGCTTTATAAAAGAAAAGATACCTAAACCTAATCTTATCTTGAGCAACGAGATAGCTCGATAAGATAAAGATAAGATCATATAACTTAGGAATTAAATATTTCCTAAGTAAACTTATGCAAAGTGTAATTAATAATTAATTACACCAACACCATATGCCCCCTAAATTTGGAACACATAGCCAAAAACATTAAATTATGAATTTCCATTTATTACATGTCAGGATTATCCTTAGAAAAATGTATTTAACTAGGCTTGTGGATGCAAAATAGGACCAATTAAGGCATAAACAAGCCAAATTTTAACAAGGAGGACCCAAACAAGTGTGAAAATGTAAAGGGATACATTTTTCTACACTACATGATGAAATTCCTAATGTTGAGGAAACTTTACCTTTGAGAAGACCTCCTAGAGTTTTGCATAGAAAGCCTAAGTTTTTTATTGATATTGATGAGAATATTTTGAAACCGATGGTTGATAAGATTCCAAAGAAAACTTTTAGAAGATATGGTAATAATATATGAGATTATTTTTTGAGAAACTAAATGAAATGAAAATATTTGAAATATTTGTTTACATGATGAAAAATAAAAAATTTAGACCCATTATGAAGATTCTTTGGCTAAGAATATTAGATGATTCAAGTGAGAAATATATTGTAAAGAATATAATGAGTGCATATGAGAGTGTGGGTTCCACCTCACACACCAAACATAGTAATGTCACACAAAATTTCATTATATCAATAATAGTAAGAAATTAAACTAAGAAAGCTCACCTCATTAGAAAGATAAGTCAAGAATTGAAAATAAGTTAAAAATAAAACTAATGAGAGTCATCAAAAGGATTCAAAGAGTGGAGGACCCAAATAAAAATGAATTATGGGAATTCTTTGATAGGCTCTCATGAAAATATAAACCAATTGTTGAAGCCTTGAAATCCTTAATTGAGGAATTTTGAAAGAATAAAACAAGGATATCTCCTAATCAAAGAGATTGTAAGAAGGAGAATTGGTAGTCAAAATTGTGAGCCACATCCAAAGCATATTTTGGATATGACTCAAACACAATTCTTTTCCAAATTTATAGAGATGTATCCTCAAATTAAAATTAGTCAAAGGAATTTCATGTTAAAATAAATCATACATGCACAACTTTTTTTAGAGTATATATTGAGTTTTCTATCCATTATGACATTTATTGATATATATGTGTAGATTTGCATACTAATAATGTTTTACATGAGTGTAACATATAGAACCCACCTAGATATTCAAGAGAATTCATATTGAGCATTTTATGTGAAAGAGTGGATGATAAATTATTCTACAAGAACTTATTCTTGGATGAAACATGTGATCATTGTGGTGGCTTGCAATATTTTCTAATTTGTGAACATATGGAAAGTATACATGCAATTGGAGATGAGCTAGTAGAATTTAGCAAATATAAGACACTTGCTTATAGTAAAAGATTGTAAAAAAACAAAAATGTGTGAATTGGCTAGTGAAAAGAGAGACTATAGTGTATGAGTATGCAAGGAATACTTGTTGAATGCACAAGAAAAATGAGAGGGGGTGAATTAGTTGTACCTTAAACCTTAAAAACCCTCATACACATTCAAATCCACATTAACTTAATTAATCCTTAATATGTTATAATGATTTCGCATGAAAGGAAAATAATAGAAACTAAAATAAATCAACACCATACATAAGAGAACACCATATTTATGTGGAAAACCCAAGATGGAAAAAAATATGGTGGGGATTAGTTCACAATATAAAGTAATATCAACATTAACTATAATAGGGCTCACTACCCAAAGAAATAAAGGCTCAATGCCAAATGCTCACTACCAAAATAGAAAAGAAGAAAAAGAGGAATGTTACATAGAGAAATCCATCTCAATGCAACAAAGAAATCCACTGCAACATCACCAACACCTTCGCAGCTTAATGAATTCACACTCTAATGCTTTGCACTTCATATCATTCACATTTTACTAATATATCTTTGCTTCCCTCAACAACTCAACTCATATTTATATCATCTTCAACCTTGAAACCATTCTCCAAGGTCAACTATGCACATCAACCATGCAAATTCAAATTAGGTCAGAACCAAAACAATTTTGTGGTAAATAGAAGTGAAGGAAGACCACAACACTCCTTATTTGGGACCGAAAACTATAACACCATGCTACAACATGCTTCTACAAATAATTAATATCCACTGCAATTAGTGTAAACACCAAGGTCAGTTGTTACTTGTGTAAACACCATTAAAATTTTAAGTACACACTTCCTTTGATCCAAAAACAACTCACGGACAACAAATTTCACTTGAATACAACCTAGAATGTTCCACAAACTCCCTAAAATACAACAAAATCCCTTGCAACAAATTTCATCTAAGAAATGTACACACCCAATACACTCAAACAAATTTTCCATACACTGCAACTTAGAGAAACTGACTTCCAAAGAACCAAACCTCAAACAACCTTAACTAGAGAAAGATATCAACACTATCAACACACTTTTTGATCCACAATATTTGAGACCAAACTATGGAGAAACATGGAGAAATTTTTTTTCTCCCAAACACTTTGCAATACACAATTCACATACTGGTGAACACATTCTTCTACACAATGATCCAACACACTCTATTTTGAATAAAACACCTCTAAACACCTTTGATCATCATATCTAAAATGCACATGAAGATCTTCAACCTAGAAGAAATGCAAAGCAATGCCACAACACTACTCGACAACCCAAAACAACACTACAACACACTATTTCCTCTTTTTATCAAATTTTCTCAAAAGCACTTGGAAACCAAACATTAGAGACACATCCTCATCACCTTCAACATTTCCTCAATCATAGATAGAAGCTTATCAAAGAAAAAATAGAGGTTGACACTAGTATCTTACTATCAAAAAATCATCAACAACTACACATACTCTTGCAACCATCTTCTTCTCATACAGTTGACACCAATGACAACACAAGCTTTTTGACATAAATGACAACACCAATTTGATCATACTTGCAACAATGCCCATAGATCTCAATGGCTGGACTTGTAATTCAAGTTATTCAAGTACATGTTTCCACTTAATTTCAATTTTTTAGTTGTCAACTTTGCAAAGATATAAACTCTATAGCCACAAAATGAGGTGCAATTGCAGTATTGAAACTCCACACAAGTTGCTATATTTTTTCATATATATTTCATTCATGTGGGTGATAGTATAAAGGATGAAAGGAAGATCTTAAGGGAGTACTGGTTATTTCACACATTCTATAGAGTTTGCGCAAGATTGCTTTCAAATGTTCTACCATGATTTGGCTAAAAGGTGCATATCATTCCATCAGCATATCATATGGTCAAATAATTATACATCACAATTCAAGAACTCATTGATATTTTATTGGTTGAGAAGGATGCATAAGATCACTAGTGTTCAACATATGTGGAATTTATGTGATGCCATGCATGGAAAGGGGGATCGTGATGGCACATGAGCATGTATTTAAAGAACCTTAGCAAAAGAAGAGTTGAAGTACAAATATAATGCAAATTTGATAGATGCAAAATCTCTTATCGAATGGTGTAACCCTACATTGGGTCAAAGTAATGAAGGTAATTCTATAGTTCATATATTTTTTTGGATGGTAGATGATACTAATATTGTAAAATATGAGTACTTTTGTACATTGACAAGATCAAGTGAGCTACAGTATTTTAGATGATCTAATCCAAGTTCATGGAGTATTCATATGTGAAAGATGGTATACTTTTGTTCTTCATGTAAAAATCAATCTTGGAATGACTGTGAGTCAAAGGAGTTGGTTGATGAATGGTGTAAAAGAAATCTAATCCCACTTGAGATGTATCAAATCCCATTGGAACTATATATTATAGAGGTGGAATCACTAGTTGACTTTGATCACATAACATATGTAGTTCAACAAGGTAATTTATCTACATGCATAGTTTAATAAATTCCTAATTTTATCTTCATGGAAAGTATGAATTAAATTTCTATTATTGTGGGAAGGTTTTGTATAATTTGTGAACATAAAAATCCAATAAATTTCACTCATGTAATTGTACATAAATCTAATAAATCCAATAAATAAATTTTTATTCCTAGTGCTCGATTTCTCCATATTGTAGGATATCTTTGCTTTCTTTTAGTAATGATGATAAGGCATGTTTGTCCCTAATAGCTGAAATTTGCATGATCTTAGGTGGATCTCTCTTCCCAATGACTTTATTATTTTTATTGGTCATGTAGACATCTTGGAGGTTGGATATAATTATATATTCATTTGAAACGTCCCTCTAAGAGCCTCAATACTAAATGTTACTTATACATGATTATGTGATGTATTTCTTATTATTTAATAAAATAATTTTATTGTTGCAAATGTGTCTTAAGTTGTTATATGTCATCAAGTGATGCAAGTATAGTCTATAAGGGGACATGATACACTTTGTGACTCATAGGAGGGTTATTTCATGAACATAGTGCTTGTAAATTGGTGTTTCTATGGTAGTCTCTAACTATTCAAGGGGGTGGTCTAACCTAGCTGTGCACATCCTCTCTTGTTGAATTTATTGATATTAATAAAATATAATATAGATGAACATAAGGCAACTTATAATTTATTGTAAATCATAAAAGAAAAAATAACTCACATAACATCTATGGATGGTAGCTTACATCTTGATGCATAAAGTACACATGTGAGAGAATTTTGAGAATGAAATGATGCAAAAAATGAAAAATTCAAAAATAGTCACATTCCCCACATGTATTCTTCACTAAGTAACTAGATTAAAGGAAGAAAAAATGCCTATAACATCCAAACACTGAACATGCTAATAATTAGGAAGCATAAAATATGATATCTAACATGTTAATTTCAATATGTAAATAATACATAATTGTTTTTAGTTTGCATGATAAATGAAGTTAGTAGGCACATACTTCTACTTAACCTTAATTTCTTTGAAAAAAAAACTAAAACCAGATAATAATATTTACAAAGACTACAATTTCAAGAGAGTGTAAGAGATACATAGAGATAGAGAAGATAACATTTTTTCTCAAAATCAATCATATGATAACCAAAAAGTATATTTTTTTACTTTAACTCATTTAGGAATGTTTATGATGAAAGGAAAAACATAATTATGATGAAATAATTTGGGAAGGTTAATTCACAAAGGAGAAACCATTGGAGCCATGGAAAGAAGAACCAACAATTGAATGGACATCTAATTATTAATTTTTTTTTTGTCATACTTCACATTTCATGCATTGTAGAAAAAATGGGTAGTTCCAACATCTCTGGTTGGGCTTTCAAATGCTAGGAAAGGCCTCTATTCATTCTTGAAGACACTCGATCATTTTAGGACACTATTCTAGCATAGTCTCTTAAGATCCCTAAGTGAAAAAACTTCCAATCTATGATGTGCTATTTCTCAGAATCCATAGTGCCTACACTTTTTTTTGTCTAAACCTAAAAGTTCAGATAGGTTCTCTCCAAAATAACCTCTCTTTATTTTTGAAATCTCCAATCCCCTTGATCGTGGTGATAATTTTTTAAATGTTTCAAAAAGCATCAATTATGTTTATTAAAAAAATTTCAATATACATACTTTTCATTTCATGTGTCATGGGGCCAAATTGATAGTGCTAACACATCCAAATGGGTGGGTTTATACAAGGAAAGGTCCTATTTCACACCCCAACTTGCCTAATGATTCTAGACTACGCTATGTTGGTGTTTTCCCTTAGGAGCCCTAAGTGCCAAAAATTGCAAAACTTTTTTGGGCTATTTTTGTAATAGGTTAGACACATTATATTTGAAAGTATAGGGTCCTATAGGGTTCCTCCATAATAACCTCTCAAATTTTTAAAATTCCAATCTATTTGGTTGTGGCAACAAGTTTTCAAACATTAAAAAAGTGTCAAATGAATTAAAGAAAAGTTGCAAGGTAGCATAATTTTTATTTTGTTCATCATGGGGGAAAAACAAAAAAGTGGTGACACATCTAGATGGGTGGTTTTATGCTAGGAAAGGTCCTATTTTTCACCCCAAATTTCTTGATTGTTCTAGACTACATTGTGTCATCGCTAAAAAATGCCAAACTTTGATGAGATATTTCTTGAAAATCATGGCACCAAATTTTTTTTCTCCTAAATATACAAGGTCATGTAGGGTCCCTCCACAATACCGTTTCTCAAAATTTCAAAACTCTAATCCATTTGGTCGAGATGACAAGTTTTCAGACATTGCAAAAAGCATTAAATATTTTGAAGAAAAAGTTGCAAGGTAGCATACTTTTTGTTTTGTGTGTCATGGGACGAAATCGATAGTGTCAAAACATTTGAGTGAGCTAGTTTATGCTAGGAAAGGTATTATTTTTCACCCTAGTTTGTTTGATCATTCTAAACCACATTGCGTTAATGTTTTATCTTAAGAGTCCTAAGTGCTAAAAAGTGCCAAACTTTGATGGGTTGTTTCTCAAAAATCATGGAACCTAAAAAAAATCCATTTGAATTTAGAGATTCATGTAGAGTTCCATCATAAAAACCTCTCACAATTTCTTAAAAGTCCAATTCATTTGGTCATGGTGGCAAGCTTCTAAACTTTGCAAAAAACATCAAATGCATTGAAGAAAAAGTTGCAAGGTAGCATAATTTTTGTTATGTGCATCATGGGGCCAAAACGATAGTTTCAAAACATTTGGTTGGGTGTTTTAATGCTAGAAAGGTCCTATTTTTCACCCCAAAATTTCCAATTGTTCTAGACTACACTACGTCAACACTTTCTCTTAAGAGCCCTAAGTGCCAAAAAGTGCCAAACTTTGATGGGTTGTTTCTCAAAAACTGTGGCACCTAAAAAATTCCTTCTAAAGCTATAGGGTCATGTAGGGTACCTCCACAATAACCTCTCTCAAATTTTTAGAACTCCAATCCATTTGTTTGTGTTGATAAGTTTTTTAACATTGCAAAAAATGTCAAATACATAAAGAAAAAGTTACAAGGTAGCATAATTTTTATTTTGTGTGTCATGAGACCAAAATGATAGTATTAACACATTGGGGTGGGTGGTTTCATTCTATTAAAGGACCTATTTTCCACCCCATCTTTTCTGATGTTAAGGGAATCCTAAGTGCCAAAAGAGTCAAACTTTGACGAGTTGTTTCTCAAAAACTGTGGCATCTATTTTTTTTGGAAGCTAAAAGGTTACATAGGGTCTCGCCATAATAATATCGCTCATTTTTTTATATATCCAATTCATTTCAGCATGAAAACAATGTTTTAGATGTAAAAACCATCAATTATGTTTAGTAAAAAGTTGTTAGGAGGAATTTTTTATGTTTTTTTATCTCATGGGGCTAAATGGAAAATGTAAAAGTGTTGGGTGGGAATTGTTATGCTAGGAAAGGTCCTATTTTTGAACCTAGTTTTCCCAATCATTTCAGACTACACTATGTCAATGCTTTCTCTTAAGAGCCCTTAGTGCCAAAAAGTACCAAACTTTGATGGGTTGTTTCTTGGAAATTGTGGCACATAAAAATGTTGTTTAAAGCTATAGGGTCATGTAGGACCCCTCCACAATAACCTATATCAATTTTTTATATCTCCAATTTATTTCTCCAAGGTGACAATATTTTGAATGTCGCAAAAAGCATCAGTTGCATTCAGTAAAAAGTTGTTGGGAGGCATATTTTACATTATTCATCTTTTGGGGATAAACTGACAATACCAAATGTAAGAGAGGGAGACCAACCACATTCAAGGACCTAGGTCACAAAGAGATGAGAGCGGAAGGATACATAACTTACCTCACTCTAAAGGGTTGTATTAAAATGAGGGACAAGAATGATGAGGACTATAAGGCCCTTCAATCAATCTGCAGACCTGGAACTCATAATGGGGCTAGGTAAGCTGATTTTTGAGTTCAACACTACAGCTCAAGTGGCTCTCTACCTAAGGAAAAAAGCATGGTTTTGGGATGATAGTGCAGTGCACTGACATCTCTCGGGTGTGTTGGAATCCATATGACTAGAGGACAAAAAATACAGTGGGAACTACTAGAAAACGAGTTGATAGTCTAGCTAGTGATGTTTAAGGAAACAAAACAAAACTATAAAGTAAGAGAAGTATAAACAAATGTGATAAAGAAAATATATTAAAGCTAGGGTGACAAAGATGATCTCACAAAAGAGCCTACTCGTCGACTAGCTCCAAATGCACGTCCACCTACACACAAGAAAGAGGGAAAATTGTTTGGGGGTTGTATAGGGGTCTACCTCAATCAGACCCCTACTTTAGTGTTTTCACCTCCATGGACAACCAAGAAAGCAATTATGGAGAAATGTATGATAAAGAAGGAAAGAAAATAGAGTATAAAATAAACACTGTAAAACAATAATGTGCTACTCAACCAAATCACAGAGGAGAGGAGTGAAAATTCTTACCACCTCCACCAAGAACTCACTAGCTAATGGAGGAGAAAAAGAGAGGACTCAAGCCCCTGCTACAATGGTGTTGTTCTATACTTGCTCTATGGAATTGATGGAGTGGTGTTGTTGCTACTATGGAGTGCCAAAGTGCTGCTTGAGAGTGATGGATGCTAAGAGAATGCTTGAGAGTGATAACGAGTGTGTAGAAGATCAGTTGAATGCTTAGAAGATTGTGTAGAGAGATGAAATACATGAAAAGTGTTTTTGAAGGTGGGGTGAGAAAAATGGCCATATTGGGTCAGTTGGTCAAAGAGGGTCATTACAAACCGACCCCAATGGGAAGTGTAACATCTCTTCTAGCTTCAGATGTAGGAATCCATCAGGGATGTAAGCACTTTGCATGAATGTCTACATGTCAAGCAGGCATCCCCTACCATTATTCTTTTATCGACACAAAAAATAGAGGCCAAGTGGAATGAAGGTGGTGGGCTGATGTGGATTTTTTCCTTTGGATTTGGTTTTTCAAGGTGAGCAAGTGTAAAAGGGGAATTTTCATAAGGGGTGCAAATTCACTCCTATACATTTTTCCCCCATTTTAGTGAGTAAAAATACTAATGAGTGCTTTGGTAAAGTAGATCAGAAAGTTAGTAGGGTTAGAAATGTATACCTGAACCATTGAGGAAACATAACACAATTTGGTGAACTCAAGAGCACAAGACAAGTAAAGGACTGCATAGCCCCACATAACTATGAAGTTGTGGAATTAAAGTGTCTTACAGGCTCGCAGACTTGTAAGGAGGTGACCCCCAAGATCTCTCACATGAAGGAAGCCCCAAGAAGAAAGTGCCTCATAGGCCCGAGGACCTGCAAGAAAGGTGTCCTCCAAGATCTATCACATGAAGGTTACCTAGAAAAGCACCCTATAGACACATAGACCTATAGGGAAGGCATCCTCCAAGATCTCTCACATTAAGGAAACCCAAAGAAAGTTCCCTATAGACTCGCATATCTATAGGGGAGTGACCCCCAAGATCTCTCACATGGAGGAAGCTCAGAAGAAGCAACTAATAGATTCACAGACTTGCAAGGAGGTATCCCCCAAGATCTTTCACATGAAGGAAACCCAAGGAAGGGGACTCTGCAGAGTCATAAAGTGGATTCATAGGTGCACCTGCACAGTGACATGTTTACCTACAGATAAAACATGTCTGAAAGCGGACAATCATGCAAACTGCCAAAATATTGGAGAGCTTTCAAAGGGATCCCTTGGGAGCCTGGCGTGAAGAAAGGGGTCCACTCAAGGGATGCGTTGTTTGAATGTACAAAAAGGACAATTTTTCTCAAATCGATTCGTCATCAAGGTATCCTTTTGAAAGATGTTCACTTCATCAAGGAATTTGAAAGGAATAAAATGCTCCCTCGTGAGGGGAAGATCATAGTTGCTCCCACCTTGAAGGAAATGTTCTCAATTTCTTTCTTTATGAACCTGTGATGAAAGAAACACATTCCATTAGGGGTCCTAGTCATGAATATAGTTTTAGAAAAGAAGTGTTCATAAGGATTTTTGAGAAAAGATTCATTGACAATGAATGCATTTTTTGAAAATTGAAGTATCATAAAAGTGGCGTTGTCACACATGAGAGGGACAACTAAAGTAAAGAAGAGAGAAAGATAAGAAAAGAGAAAAGGATAAATGAACATGAACACAGGGCATTGGGGTAGCCTGATATTTTGGGGTCAGAACTACTCATAAATATATATATAAGTATAATAATAGTATATAAAATGAACTATCAACCCCCTACCATATCAAACCATGTGAAGAATGCACGAGAAGACAAAGTAAAAATAAAAAAATTGGTTCAACATGCAAGGGAAGCCTAAATTCCCCCAACGCTTTACATCGTCCCTAATTTTATCGAAAATCAATCACAAACATGGAATAATGAAGATACACATAGAAGAAGGTTTATGACATAAAAATCACACCTGTATCCAAGCACCAACAAGAGTAACAAGATTCATCCAGGAACACATAGCACAATCATGGGGGAACACATCACAACATACACACATCTACTCTAAAGATAAAAGAAGGGGCCTCCCCCTAACACTGATCAACCAAGAGGTCATCAAATTTCCACTCTAGATCATTGTAGGGGGAAGGAAGATGAGCCTATAGTGGTGGAATGTTAAGAGGAGGAGCGTTTGACCCTCCAACAACAAGGGCTAAGGAAGAAGCCCTGCAAGGTCTCCTCCACTCGGCTCTTGTGGAGCTATCATCAACGATTTTTTGCAGATCATTGACAAGGCTAAAACTTCATCTAGAGAGTTAAACATGCACTTTATAGGAGTTCCATTTTTCACCTCAATAGATGGAAAAATTTGTGCCTAAGATTCACTGTTAGGCTCACTGAGTGATCCAGGAGCAGTGACGAACTTAGGGGAATCTGGGACTGGTTCTATCACTAGGATAGAAAAAGTCAATGTCGGACCACCCTTTAGGGGAGTGGGTTCCTCTTGCATCCTTTGTTGTTGGAAGGACCACCCTCTACCTTCTTCTCTATAAGTGGACATGAACTCCCTATAGACGAGGTGAGAGGTGCGGAGGAAGTGGAGGAAGAGAAAACTGTAGTAGATACTATTGAAGTGTTTGTCATGTCTATGGGTTTCAAGAAAGGTGGGACATCTAGAAGGGACATCAAGAGAGGTGGCTCCACCAAAGGAGTGATGAACACCTATACCTTTTTGTTGGGTGAAAATTATGTAATCAACTTTCGACAGATTACACAACTTGGACTTCAGCCACAGCTATGTGAGATGTGAATCTCTCCTCTCGGAAAGGGGAGGTGCCCTTCTTACTGCTAAGAGAAACAATAGTAAATCACACAAGTAATTACAAAATGTACATGAAATTCACGGAGTGGGGGGGTGTGTTACATTCATCCTTCTCTCTTTTTTCAGAGAAGATGTTTACAATGCTTCACATGTTGGAAGTTCCGAATTCTTGATAACTTGAAACAAACAACTACCAGTAATGCCAATATGTCTATCTCGTCAAAGTGAAGCGTAGAGATACCAGAAGTAATTAACAATAAACAAAAGAAAATAAAAAGTGAAAGCTCACGAAGGCACAAAGTCATTCCGTAGCTTTATCAATGTTGGATCTGCATAAACGTACCATTAGCTACATTAGAAGCACAAAGTCTTCTTAGACGCAACAATTCTTCCAACAGCATGAACGATTACAAGCGCAAAGTCTTGTAGATCATCCAACAAAAGTGTTAATAGCACGAACGATTAAAAGCACAAAGTCTTGTAGATCCTTCGACAAAGTATCCAATAGTATGAATAATTACAAGCACAAAGTCTTGTAGATTATTCAACAAGAACATGCATGAGCATGAATGATTATAAGCGCAAAGTCTTATAGATCATTCAACCAATGATAAAAGAAATACAATGCAATCTAAATAACGAATGTAACACAAAGTTTACATCAACTACTTAGAGTCTTTCAGATTCCTCGAACTAATCACTACCAAATCGAATCAACTTACAAAAGTATCGAATCCAACGCAAAGTTTGGCTTGCAATCCTTTTCTTTATTGATTGAATCTCATTCACAAAGCATGAACGCAAAGTTTCACAAATTTGCTTACAAAAGGGCAGCACTTCGTTGCAAAAGGCTAAAAGATAATTTACAATGAAAATCCCTCACATTATATAGAAAGAGGGATGAGCAAAAGAAGGAAAGAGATTGAGAAAATCAGGGAGAGTTAGGTGAGTGATTTTAGGAAATCTCACCTAACTTTGACCAAAGTCAAAGTGTAATTTGTTTTGAAAATATTACATCTTTGGACTTGGTGTAATTACAATTTACAAAATGACATTCAAATGTCGAGAAATATTTACAAGATGCATAATGGGATGCACCAGAAATGTCTAACACTGGAGAATAGGAGGCCGCTTCACGTCTCTTTGCATTGGGCGCGGAAGTCTTCAAATTTCCTCCTAGTCTCCTACACGAACTTCTCATCTGGACCGATGGTGTAATCCACAATAGTGTGAATTCTCGTGATTGATCTCATGGCACATGAGTGAACCTTTTTGCACCTGTCAAGATGCGTCTTTAGGTTGTCCAATGTGAGCCTTGTATCACAAATGATGTTCAGCGAAGCTTCTGAGAAGTCTGAACTGTCAATCAAATTTGTGATGGCTTCCTTGAAGATCAGGGATATTTCTGTGGCCGGTAGGAAGATACGATTGTCCTCAAGAAGTTGACCAGGCAACTCTCTGATATTTTTGTCAAGAATGTTGTGATGCCCGTCGACATCTTCCTGTACTTGGTGAAGATCTTCAATGAGAGATTGAACCACTTGAATCCTATGTTTCAGTGATTCTTTTACCTCTACAAACTTTTCTTTGTCAGGAATTACCCCAACCTCCACCAATTTGCTGAGCTTTACCTGTTTCATTTCCGACCATGACAACAGGAATTTTTCCATGTCTCTGCGCTCCTGGGAAAGTATGCTCTTTTCTTTATCAAGCTCTGTGGTGAGCTTGGCCAACATGGTGGTTTTCTCATCCGCAGCCAAAATTATCTGAGATCCGTGTTTGATGATTTTTTCAACAAAGTCATACAACACCCTGCCTTTGGAGGTGAATTTCTCAGCTTTCTTGACAGCTGGGTCTTCAATATTTACCACTGTCAGCGGTATTGCATTACTTGGAGAACTAGCAAGTCTCTTTACAACAGTGGCATAATGCTCTGCCCTCTGTTTGTACATGTTACGCGATTGCTCAACATTGTCCAGCCTTCCTGCCAAGATATCCAAAGTGACTTGCGCATCGGCTTTTGCACTTTCGTTGGTAACCTTGCCAAGCTGGACCTTTGTTACTGTGTAGTCCTCCATATTGACATCACCTTCTTGATTCGGTGGTATGCCAATTTCAGCATACTTGTGGCTAGACTTATCAACATTCAACCTCGAGTATACTTTTGCCTTCTTCTTCCCTTTGGCCTTTGGAAGAACTATCTCTTCAAGGTCGAGCTCCTCTGGAGATATCATTTGCTTTTTACGCTTCGACACTTGAGATATTAGCCAAGGAGGAAGAAAAGAAGTATGAACTTCTGGATTTACCGTCAAGTCAGTCCCCATTACCACCTTTGAATTTATTGTCACATCTAAACTCACCATTGGTATCGTGACAATTGGAGAAGTGTTTGTCATCATTGCTCCTATAGTTGACACATTGAGTTGATCACGCATTGACTCATTCATGAAATGATTGAATTCATTTTCAGAAGTGATATCATACGCTGGTGAAGACAAGCTAGGAATGGACAATGGTGGGCTTGACAGTATATCAACTGTATGAATGCTTGTCACTGAAGGAGTATCAAGCTGGGTTGATGCTGCAGGGATAGGTGATATCTCGACTGCAGGAATGCTTTTGATAGGAATTGGCGATGAGGGAACAGGAGGTGGAGGAGTTCTTGACTCTGGAGGGGTATGAGGAATGTTTGAAGTCACGGGAAATGATGTTCTAGGTATTTCCTCAATTACATTCTCGAGAGGAGAAGTAGTTATTTCTTCATCATGCTCAGGTTCATGTTGATCACCCTCTTGTCTCTCCGAATCTGGCTCACCTTCGAAGTCACCTTCAGATCCTTCTTCAGAATCTTCATCAGACTCTTGCCTGCTTTTAGAAACCTCTTCGGCATCGGAGTCTGCTTCTGCTGAGTCTTCATCTTCAGCGGATTGGTCACTTGAAGTATCTTCTTCATCGGAATCTACCTCCTCTAGAATGGGATTTTTACCCTTAGAGCGAGATGGATGAGATTCCGTCATTTATGTCTCTTGGATAGCCTGGGTATATTTCTTACCAACAGTGAACTTGATCCTAGGGCCTCTCCATGAAGAAGTGGGAACTACCGCTAATTTGTTTTTGTCACGAAGTTCTTGCTGTTGGCGTGCTTCTGCCTCAGACTCTTCTCCTTCTGAGTCTATCCTGAAACTTTTCATTGTATGACCATGTTTGTGTAACCATTCTTCTGTGTTGGCTAGGATTGGTCTCATCCTTTCTCTCATGCTCGTGACCTCTTTCCTAGACCACTGTATTGCAGGCAACGACCTCTTAGCAATGCCTTGCTCATCATAGACAGTGTTCATGATATCAACTGGATCCTCAAAATCCTTTGGTAGGTCAGCGATACCAAGATCTCTGATTTGTTGAACTATCAATCTGCAATAGTCCATTTTTCGATTGGCTTCTTCATCTCTGCAATCCACCCAGATGTCTTCAAAACGGTACCTGTGTTGGTGACCTTTTTGCAACTTCTTTCTGACATCTCGGTAGTCAAAATCAAACCTATACCTGTAGGTTTTGATGGTCATGATCTGCATCTCAGCATAGACAGACTTAGCTTTTTGTGCAGTTTGGATAGTATATCTACCGATGGTCAGTGGGAACTTGAATCCACACTTGTGGTTGCTTCTTCATTCTTTCTGTACTGACATCAACTGTCTACATGTTTCCATGAGAACCCACTTATCTGAAGGATAATGTGGTATCATGTAGGGACAACCGATGTAACAACCTACTCTCAAGTAAGTAAACGTTGGGAATTGGAGAAAAATACATGCAACTTTACTTACCACCTTATAGGCTTCATCAGACACTCTTCTTCTTTCCAAAGCTGGATCAAAGTTGAAGAGTAAAGGCGCAAAGAAAGCATCAGTGACCCGTCTGAAATGATGAAAGCTCTCCTTTAGCTCCAACTAATAGAAATATCTGTACACAGGCACCATCATTCGATTCCCCTTTGTAGATAGACCTGGGAATTGTCTCATCACAACTGCTGCGTACACCAAGTAAGAAGTCATGTAGAACTTCAATGTAGAAGGAGCATTAATCAACTGCTCGTGCATCTCATCACTGATTTTTTTACCCCAGTCAATATGCACCTTCTGCCTTCTTATGATCCTGATGTACTCATACATCCAATCATGAAAGGTGGATGATTCTGGCAAACCCTTCACTCTACTCAGAAACGTGATCATATCCTTGACGTCATCTTTGAAGTCACTTCTCAGGAGTCCTTTCGGCCATCTAGAAACAGACGATCTAGGCTTCTTGAGCCATTGAGTATTTATCAACTGTTTGGCTTTATTGGGATCAGCATCAAAGATTTCATGTGCTTTTGATATAGAGATGTCAATATATTTGTCCATATGAGGGACCTTGAAGACAATGTCAAAGAAATCAGGGTCGAGTTTCAGAATCTCGTGCCCGGAAGAGTCAATCACACTTCTGATTTCTCGGATGTAATGAGACGCAACTTGAAGAACAAACTCAGTATTGTGCGCAGCTGTAGGGAACATTGCCACCAAGTGGAGATTGCTGTGTACGATTGCTCTCATTGAATCAGGGAGAGGCTTCGTCTCTGTCAACTTTGCAAAGTCAACCAAGTCTTGATGTCCAACTTTAGTATCCTTTATTTCTTCAACTTTTGAAAGCACCATAGTTGGCGGATAGATGCCTTGATATTTGTACTTCATCTTGCTTTTTGCTTTCAAAGAAGAAGGAGGCTTCGTAGCAGTCATCAAAAGAAACTGGAACACTGAGCACTCTTGACTTGACGATCTCTGAGAGTAGACTGCAATCTGTCTAGCCAGAACAAACACCAATGGTTAGTGAACATAGGAAAGCATGAAATGAGCATGAGGGTGGAAAAGCATGGAGCAGACGGTGAGGCACGCAAAACGATGCATGAATGTAGAAAAATGTGGCTCAAGAATGCACTGGTCAAAAATGAAGTTCATTTGGGAAGGTCTGGGAAAAGCCTGAAAAAAGTGTAAGGGCACTAAAATTCAGCGCCCTTACATTCTGAGAAAAACTGCTTTTGGTGTAAGGGCGCTAAATTTTAGCGCCCTTACACTTTCCAGTGTTAGGAAATTTTTGGGTATCTTCAAAATGTCATGGCGCTTAATTTTAGCGCTTTTGCAATTTTGGCAATTTTGAAGATGTAAATGCAGGGAGGAATGGTGAAGGCGCTTGAGCTTAGCAAAGGCAATGTTTGTAACAATGAAAGCTTTCGAAATTATCTCCATCCTATTACATTTTCATTCAAAGGTCAAAGGGATTCTTTTTCACAATGATGAATCTTTTCAATGTTTACCAAAACGAATGAAGAGCTTCTGACAAAGATATTTCAACAAAACATGTTGGGTAGATAGAAGTTCTCAAGGAACATTGCATACAGAGGAGAATGGGGAAAGAAACGCGTATGAAGGATAAGGGAAGAAACGCGTATGGGAAGAAAGTAGAAATGAAAAGAAGGAATGAGCATCGAAACGAACACGCACAGAGGAGAAAGACGCATTCAAAATAATGAATGAGGGTTCCAACGCGTATGAAGGAGAAGAAAAACGCGAATGGAAAGAAAGTGAAGAACAATACGCGAATAAAGAACAACACGCAAATAATTCAAAAACGTAAATAATGAAAATTAGATCATATACAGAATGCAAGGAAGAGACAAAGCAAAAGACTTACCAGAACCAAGGCGCGAAAACTTTGCTGAGGAAAGAATGGCGAAACTCCAAAAACGTGATTTGCAGTTTAAGTGCAATTCGCCCAGCAAGAGAGAAAAGAGATAAAATGAAAGAAAACAATAAAATGGTGGCAAATGAAAATTAAAATAACTCAAGTCGTGCAATAAATTTAGGCACGAAAAGTACGATTGACGAAAAATCGAAAATGTGAAGCGTGCAGAGGCATGAAAAAAAGTTTAAGTGTCGAAAGAAAATGAAATGGCACTAAAATTTAGGCCCTTACATTTTTTGGAATTTCACTGCATGAAGGGGCGCTAAATTTTAGTGCCCTTGCATTTCCAGACTTAGTCAATTTTTTGGAATTTCACTGCAAGAGCGCACTTTTTCAGTGCCACTGCATTTTTCGCAATTTGCAAAGTACGAACAGTGAAACGTCACGAAAGATCTCGTTTCAAAGGTCTTTGCGAGGTGAACAAGGGGGAACGTTCGAATTGACTATTCAAAACTTGGGAACGCATTTCGAGGTGGCATGAAAATGTCCTCATTATGCATACTTGAACTTCACGAATCCTAAGAAACAGACAAGTTTCGTAGGGGGGTTATCCGTGGAACGAGCGCTGCTAGATTCCGTGATAATAGCTGGCTCCTGCTAGGGATCTCCCTTCGGTTGTTCTTTAAAAAAAAAGAACGATGGGAGAAGAAATCTAGAATTCAAGTGCCTTTATCCATCCATTGGGCTTGGAGTCAAGCGACGACAACGACAAAAACAAAAGGCAAAGACTCAAAAGGACTTGAAAATAAAAAGTATTTACATACCAACGCCGACCTCTTTACTGCGTAAAGTGCTTGAGATGTTGCCCACTGTGAGGAAGGGAAAATGGTGTCCCATCTCCGTATGCTAACAAGAAACTATTTTCACCATGCAACTGCTGTATTTGAGAAGGTCCAGTCCATAGTGAGTCAAATTTCCCGTGCATACCTTTTGGCTCTCTTCGTTTGTCCCATAGGAGGACGAGGTCACCGACTTGAAATTCTCGAGACTTAGCCTTCTTGTCAAACAACTTCTTCACTTGATCCTAGTGTTCCGCAATGCGGTCAGCCACCTGAACTCGATTCTCTTCCAATTCGGAGAGATACATGATGCGCTTGTCGACAGAATTGTCAAACGTCTCATCCTCAATGGCCTTAGCCAACTTGAGGGCTGGTAGTTCCAAAGTTATAGGAATCTCGGCATTCAATCTGTACAAGAGCTGAAAAGGAGACAGCTGATAGCTCACTTCGGAGTTATTCTGTCTACCCACAAAGCATCAAACAAAGCCTTGTGCCACAAACGTTGATTCTTGTCCACCAGCTTGCGGATTATAGTTACCAGATTCTTGTTACTAGATTCTGCTTGACCATTACCCTGCGGATAATAGTCGGAAGAATGTGACAAAGTTATACCATGCTCGAAACAAAACTCTGTGATCTCACTCGATGAGAAAGCAGAAGCGTTGTTCGCAACAATCTTGTTCGGCACACCGAACCTGGAAATAATATTTTCTTTTAAGAAATTGCACACTACTTCCGAAGTAGCACGCTTGGTAGGTATTGCTTCCACCCATTTGGTGAAATAGTCTGTAGCTATCAAAACATAGACATGTCCAACACTTGACGATGGATTCACTGCACCTATGAAATCAATACCCCATTGTTGGAAAGGTTCATCAATCACGACAGGTTTTAACGACAAAGATGCCAATTTTGGACGACCAACAAACTGTTGGCACAATTCACACTTACGCACCCAAGAGTACGCGTCCTGAAAGATTGTAGGCCAGTAATACTTTGCTCTCAGGATTTTGTGAGTGGTTATTGGCGCTGAGAAATGCCCACCACATGCCAAATCATGGTAAGATTTCAGCAACTTTTGTTGTTGCTCTTTATCAACACACCTGAGAAATGTTCCATCCATTGCACGCTTATACAAGCTGCTATCCCACAAGACAAAACTAGCTGACTTTAGCTTGACGGTCCTCTTTTCTTTTGGAGTTAAGTGATTAGGACATTCTCTGTATGTCAGGAAGTGAGCTATGTTGGAAAACCATTCATTAGTGGTGCTAATGAATAGTACCATAGGAAGTGTACTGGGATCAACCGCTTCATCTAAGACCTCCTCATCCTCTGAAATTTCCTCACCTAGATTGTTTTCTGCAATGAGCTGACAAAGGCCACGTCCACATATTAGCTTAGTAGGCTTTTATCTCTAGATCATATTCCTGAATCTTAGCAATCCAGTTTCCTCTTTTCATTCCAAATTCCTGTTGTGTGAGGATAGACTTGATAGTTGAATTTGGAACAAGAACTTTGACATGACTGCCTAGAATGTAGAACCGGAAATGCTTGACGGCTTTTACAACTACAAAAGCGTGCTTTTCCATCTGAGAATATTTCAACTCGTAATTCTTTAGAGGGCAGCTCAGGAATGCAATGGGGGATTCAAAACCCTCATCATTTTCCTGCACCAAGATTGCTGATAGCGTATGCTCGGAAGCATAACTGTACATCACAAACTCCTTGGTGTAGTTAGGGCAAACCAATACAGGCGCATGAGCAATGGCCTCCTTGATGTCATCGAACGCTGCTTTTCCTTCTGCCATCCAATGAAACGTGGCGTTACCCTTCATCATGTTCACAATGTGACGGGTCTTTTCAGCAAAGTCTGGAAGAAACCTCCTTAAGAAGTTTACCTTGCCGAAAAAAGAATGAACGACTTTCTTGCTTGACGGAAAAGCGAGGGACTTGATTCCATTGACTCTTTCTGAGTCAATCTTAATTCCTTCAGTAGATACTACGTGACCAAGAAGTTTACCTTCTGTCACCCCAAAAGTTGACTTTTTGGGATTGAGGGAAATGCCGTGCTGACGGCATCTCTCTAGAGTTTGTCTCAAATGATAGAAATGCTCATGGCGTTGCTTGGAGAACACCGTAAGATCATCAAGGTACACCACAATGAACTTACCCATTACGTCACGGAAAGCAAGATCCATGGCACGTTGGAATGTAGCGCCGGCGTTGATCAAACCAAACGACATCCTACGATACACAAAGGTTCCCCAAGGTGTTGTGAAAGCGGTTTTGTGTTGATCACTTGAATTCAATTCAATTTGATTGTAACCGGAAAATCTGTCTAGCATAGAGAGCATCTCGGATCTAGTTACATTTTGTAGAACTTGATCCATCACTGGAAGTGGGTAATTGTCTTTGAGAGACAATTGATTTAGATTTCTGAAATCTACACAAATGTGGATTTCACCATTCTTCTTACAAACGGGGACGATATTGGCTATCCATGTTGAATGATGGATAGGGAATATTATCCGCGCATTCAGCATCTTTTGAACTTCAGCTAAAATTGTTCCAAAAATCTTGGGATTGTACTGCCTCTACTTTTGTTTGTAAGGTAAATCACCAACCTTGAGAGGAATGTCATGTTGCACTTCCTTGGGCCGAAATGACTTTAGATCATCATATGAATATGCCAAGATGTCAATGTACTCCTGCAGTAGCTGAGCAAACTGTCTTCTTTCTTTGGCTGTGCAACATTTGCCAATGTTGACCATCTTAGGATTGGCCTCAGTTCCCAAATTTATCTGTTCAACCTCATTAGATGAGTCAGAATCTGAGAGTTGTTTCTTTACGTGGTGATCATGCTTATTAAAAAGTTTCTCCAAGGATACCAATCCTTTAGGGATCTTATTCCCTTTGAGTTGCAGATATTCCTCGCCTGTAACAGGATCTAGATCGGACACGGATTCTCGAAGTGGAGAATCACTGCCCTCAAAGTACAACTCATCAAAATTCTCAGCTTTCTCAAGAAAGGCGATAATTTGATGGTCGTCGTTGAAAATCTGCCAGTTTTCTGAATTGTCAGGTACACTTGGGTGGAAAACTAACTCTATGGTGTAGGTAGAACCTTGAAAGTCTTTGTGTGGTACCAAGAGCGTGGTAGAGATCGCAAGGGAATCAACTCTAGTATTGTATTCTCTGGGAACAACGAAGATATCAAAAGCCTCGAATTCCTCAATGGAATCCCATACTAGATTATGATAATGCATGAGTCTCTCATTCTTTGTTTGATAGAGATTTCTTACTTGACATACTATCAACTCGGCATCACCTTGCGCATGAAGATTTTTTATACCTTTCTTCAACGCAACTTGCATTCCCAGTAACAAGGCTTCATACTCGGCAGTGTTATTGGTGTTATCAAACTGCAGCTTGAAGGAGAAAGGGAAAAACTTTCCTGATGGTGAAATGAAAACCATTCCTGCTCCGGAATCGATCGAAGAGCAGCTACCATCGAACTCGAGCAGCCAGACACCGTTGGAATCACCAACTGGAACAGTGTCAAAATCCAAAACTTCATCCTCTGACGAAGATTCATGGTCAGAGACGGACAAACCTCCTGATGACGTTTCATCTGAAGTTGAAGAAATATCATCTTTTTCTAACTCATTTGGAGTTGAGGATTCTCCTACCTCATTTGTCTATAGGTAGTAAGTTCCCACGCCTGAAGATTCGAACAAAATCTGAGCTCTGGGATCATTGGACTCAAAAACCAAAAACTTTGACTCCTTTTCAGGAATCAGCTTTTGCATCACACCTTTAACTGGTATTCTTGCTTCAGACATATCCATACTTAGTTCTCCTCCAACATCTTTGCAAAAATTGCATCCGAGGAGTATACCGTAGGAAGCTAGTACATCGGCCACGAGGACCGTCATTTTTATCTTCTTCTCCGGGTATGCGGCGAATGCATATTGGGCATCCTTGATCTGACTGATCAATGGCACTTGCTTATTCTCCATGGAAAAGCAACGACTGAAGGTTTTGGTCATTTTGAGGCCTAACGCAGTAGCTACCTTGGTGGGCATTACATTATCAGACGCACCAGAGTCTATGACATAGTTACTCAGCTTGAAACCATTTATAAGTAGGGAGATGAAAAATGGATCAATGCGTCCATAAGCAGTTGGAGGATTAGATACGAGGTTACTCTGTGATACTTTGGGTTTAGGAGAAACTGCGATGTCAGGAGGAGTATCCTGACTTGGGGAGATCTTTTAATCATTTACGAACTTGACAAGCCTGTCAAATTGGTCGGGGTTGGCTTTGAGGTACTCAGCCTCAGACATTTGAACCTTGGTTTTCTTGGCATGGTCAATAATGTCGAAAGCCTGGAAAGAACTTTGTAGGTTGGAAGCCATAACTTCACTGATTGGTTTCACAAAAGGCACACTGGTCTTTGGAACGGGAGGATTAGCTTTAGGAATAATGGGAGTTGACGAAGAAGAATAGGGTGTACTTACTTGTGGATTTGCTTTTTTCTTAGGTTGCCAAGGGAGGGGAGATCCTCTTTTGGCAATCGTTATGGGCGGCTTTTCTTTTTCTGGGACAGCAGCAGCTTGAGCTTTGTCAAGTTCACATTGTTGATGCCGCGTAAAAATAGCGTAAGTGTCAGTCACCAAGTCGTCTTCTTCTTCTTCTTCTTCCATCATTTGCAAATAGCTGATCTTGGAGTCGCCAGCCGATTCGGTTTCTTCTTCTTGGAAGAGATTAGCATTTTCTTCTTCAGGATATTCGGGCTAAGCATAATCATCTTGTTCAGTCTCATAGTACCCAGCGGCATTGTTAGCAGGCGGGGCTTCAAGAGCAAGTCGTCCTGGGGGTGCTGGGAGACGATTCTGATTTTTGTTGCCAGCATAGTTAGGAAAAGTCCTCCTAGGGACGTCTTTGTAGTTGTTACCATTGTTGTTATTTGACACTTGCTTCTTGAGAGACAGAACTTCATTTGCTAGCCTTTGGACCATGGGATCTGTGAAATTTGAGCTGGCAGTGGAGGTACTAGCATTGGATGTTGAAGATCCTGAGGCTTGCATCCTTTTATTTCCGTTAGTCCCCATCCTGATTTCTCCAGCAAGGATCATGTCGTCCTCCAGACTGGTAGCCAATTTTTGGGCTGCTGCAACGTTAACAAGATTTTCCCTACATAAGTAGAAACTTACCTTAGGTAATTGGGTGTTGATGAAGAAGCATTTCAGGTTGTGATCCGTTGGTTTTGCATCATTGGAGATCCATGTCACCAACTTATTGAACTTCGCCACAAACTCGCGCATAGGCTCGTGAGATTCTTTACGCATGGTGGTGAGTTGTTCCAATAGAGCATGTGAATCTTCAGTAGGCTTAAACCTTTCTTCAAATTTAGTGTGAAGAGTGGCCCAATTGGTGACAGAAGCATTGGGAAGAGTAAAGAACCATTCGTCTGCAATCCCTTGAAGGGATTCAATGAACAATCTTACAGAAACATCTTCGTGCTCAATGCCAAGAACGCCGCATACTATGTAGAATGCGGATATGTGCTCATCGGGGTGTTGTTTGCCATCACCTTGAAATTTTGGAAGATGCTTCCTAGATACACGAGGAAGTTCGTGTAAAGGTGGAGTCAAACGGAGGGGACCAAAAGCATTTCCCCACGGTCCTGTAGGTGGTGCGGCCATGACTAGTTGCACAACAGATGCTTGAATAGGACGTCTGTGATAAACTGACCAAACACTTGGGATTGGAGATCTTTGGCTACGTGGAGGGAAGCTTATAGCCCGCTGCAATGGTGACCTTGCTCGTGGAAGAGTAAATGGAAAGTCACATTGCAACAACTTTTCAAAGAGTGGATCTGTTATTCCTTGAGCCCTCAATCCTCTTGTATATATTCGGTCCGCCAGAATGTAGATCTGAATACCAAGGGTGTTACAGTGTTAACAATATACAAAAGAACAGCAAGAAAAAGGAAACTTATCTACTTCAATCCGAAGCGTGAGGCTCAGATTGCGTATGTAGGTTCCCCAAAGAGAGTTTCCAAAAACCTGCTGGGTGAAAATTATGTAATCAACTTTCTACTGCATTACACAACTTGGACTTCAGCCACAACTATGTGAGATGTGAATCTCTCCTCTCAGAAAGGGGAGGCGCCCTTCTTACTGCTAAGAGAAACAATAGTAAATCACACAAGTAATTACAAAATGTACATGAAATTCATGGAGTGGGGGGGTGTGTTACATTCATCCTTCTCTTTTTCGTAGAAGATGTTTACAATGCTTCAATGCGGTTGGAAGTTCTCAATTTTTGATAACTTGAAACTAACAACCACAAGAATGCCAATATCTCTATCTCACAAGTGAAGCGTGTAGAGATACCAAGTAATTAACAATAAACAAAAATAAAAATAAAAAAGTGAAAGCTCAATGAAGGCACAAAGTCGTTTTGTAGCTTTATCAATGTTGGATCTTTGTAGACGTACCGTTTGCTATGTTAGAAGCACAAAGTCTTCTTAGACGCAACAATTCTTCGAACAACATGAATGATTACAAGCACAAAGTCTTGTAGATCATCCAACAAAAGTGTTAATAGCACGAACGATTACAAGCACAAAGTCTTGTAGATCCTTCGACAAAGTATCCAAGAGTATGAATAATTACAAGCACAAAGTCTTGTAGATTATTCAACAAGAACATGCAAGAGCATGAATGATTATAAGCGCAAAGTCTTATAGATCATTCAACCAATGATAAAAGAAATACAATGCAATCTAAATAACGAATGTAACACAAAGTTTACATCAACTACTTAGAGTCTTTCAGATTCCTCAAACTAATCACTACCAAATCGAATCAACTTACAAAAGTATTGAATCCAATGCAAAGTTTGGCTTGCAATCCTTCTCTTTATTGATTGAATCTCATTCACAAAGCATGAACGCAAAGTTTCACAAATTTGCTTACAAAAGGGCAGCACTTCGTTGCAAAAGGCTAAAAAAAAGATCCTTTACAATGAAAAATCCCTCACATTATATAGAAAGAGGGATGAGCAAAATAAGGAAAGAGATTGAGAAAATCAGGGAGAGTTAGGTGAGCGATTTTAGGAGATCTCACCTAACTTTGACCAAAGTCAAAGTGTAATTTGTTTTGAAAATATTACATCTTTGGACTTGGTGTAATTACAATTTACAAAATGACATTCGAAAATGTCGAGAAATAATTACAAGATGCATAATGGGATGCACCGTAAATGTCTAACACCGAGAATAGGAGGCCGGCTTCACGCCTCTTTGCATTGGGCTAAGTCTTCAAATTTCCTCCTAGTCTCCCTCGAGATGAACTTCTATCCGACTCCATTGTAATCCACAATGGTGTGTGAATTTCGTGGATTGATCTCATGGGTAATATGAGGAAACTTTTGCACCTATCAAGATGCGCTCGTTGTCCAATGTGAGCCTTGTATCACAAATAATGTTCAGCGAAGCTTCTGAGAAGTCTGAACTGTCAATCAAATTCGTGATGGCTTCCTTGAAGATCAGGGATATTTCTGTGGCTAGTAGGAAGATACGATTGTCCTCAAGAAATTGACCAGGCAACTCTCTGATATTTTTGTCAAGAATGTTGCGATGCCCGTCGACATCTTCCTGTACTTGGTGAAGATCTTCAATGAGAGATTGAACCACTTGAATCCTATGTTTCAGTGATTCTTTTACCTCTACAAACTTTTCTTTGTCGAGGAATTACCCCAACCTCCACCAATTTGCTAAGCTTTACTGTTTCATTTTTGACAACGCATTTTTCCATGTCTCTGCCTCGGAAAGTAATCTTTTCTTTATCAAGCTCTGTGGTGAGCTTGGCCAACATGGTGGTTTTCTCATCCATAGCCAAAATTATCTGAGATCCGTGTTCGATGATCTTTTCAACAAATCATACAACACCCTGCCTTTGGAGGTGAATTTCTCAGCTTTCTTGACAGCTGGGTCTTCAATATTTACCACTGTCAGCGGTTGTGCATTACTTGGAGAACCGGCAAGTCTCTTTACAACAGTGGCATAATGCTCTGCCCTCTGTTTGTACATGTTATGAGATTGCTCAACTTTGTCCAGCCTTCCTGCCAAGATATCCAAAGTGACTTGCGCATCGGCTTTTGCACTTTCGTTGGTAACCTTGCCAAGCTGGACCTTTGTTACTGTGTAGTCCTCCATATTGACATCACCTTCTTGATTCGGTGGTATGCCAATTTCAGCATACTTGTGGCTAGACTTATCAACATTCAGCCTCGAGTATACTTTTGCCTTCTTCTTCCCTTTGGCCTTTGGAAGAACTATCTCTTCAAGGTCGAGCTCGTCTGGAGAGATCATTTGCTTTTTACGCTTTGACACTTGAGATATTAGCCAAGGAGGAAGAAAAGAAGTATGAACTTCTGGATTTACCGTCAAGTCAGTCCCCATTACCACCTTTGAATTTATTGTCACATCTGAACTCACCATTGGTATCGTGACAATTGGAGAAGTGTTTGTCATCATTGCTCCTGTAGTTGACACATTGAGTTGATCACCCATTGACTCATTCATGAAACGATTGAATTCATTTTCAGAAGTGATATCATACATTGGCGAAGACAAGCTAGGAATGGACGATGGTGGGCTTGATAGTATATCAACCGTATGAATGCTTGTCACTGAAGGAGTATCAAGCTGGGTTGATGCTGCAGGGATAGGTGATATCTCGGCTGCAGGAATGCTTGTGGTAGGAATTGGCGACAAGGGAACAGGAGGTGGAGTTCTTGACTCTGGAGGGGTATGAGGAACATTTGAAGTCACGGGTGATGATGTTCTAGGTATTTCCTCAATTACATTCTCGGGAGGAGAAGTAGTTATTTCTTCATCATGCTCGAGTTTCTGTTGATCACCCTCTTGTCTCTCCGAATCTGGCTCATCTTCGAAGTCACCTTCAGATCCTTCTTCAGAATCTTCATCAGACTCTTGCCCACTTTTAGAAACCTCTTCGACATTCGAGTCTGCTTCTGCTGAGTCTTCATCTTCAGTGGATTGGTCGCTTGAAGTATCTTCTTCATCGAAATCTACCTCCTCTAGAATGGGCTTTTTACCCTTAGAGCGAGATGGATGAGATTCCATCATTTCTGTCTCTTGGACAGCCTGGGTATCTTTCTTACCAACAGTGAACTTGATCCTAGGGCCTCTCCGCGAAGAAGTGGGAACAGCCGCTGATTTGTTTTTGTCGCAGAGTTCTTGTTGTTGGCGTGCTTCTGCCTCAGACTCTTCTCCTTCTGAGTCTGTCCTGAAACTTTTCATTGTATGACCATGTTTGTGTAACCATTCTTTTGTGTTGGCTAGGATTGGTCTCAGCCTTTCTCTCATGCTCGTGACCTCTTTCCTAGACCACTGTATTGCAGGCAACGGCCTCTTAGCAATGCCTTGCTCATCATAGACAGCGTTCATGATATCACCTGGATCCTCAAAATCCTCTAGTAGGTCAGCGATACCAAGATCTCTGATTTGTTGAACTGTTAATCTGCAATAGTCCATTTTGTGAATGGCTTCTTCATCTTTGCAATCCGCCCAGATGTCTTCAAAATGGTACTTGTGTTGGTGACCTTTTTGCAACTTATTTCTGACATCTCGGTAGTCAAAATCAAACCTATACCTATAGGTTTTGATGGTCATGATCTGCATCTCAGCATAGACAGACTTAGCTTTTTGTGCAGTTTGGATAGTATATCTGCCGATGGTCAGTGGGAACTTGAATCCACACTTGTGGTTGCTTCTTCGTTCTTTCTGTACTGACATCAGCTATCTGCATGTTTCCATGAGAACCCACTTATCTGAAGGATAACGTGGTAGCATGTAGGGACAACCAGTGTAACAACCTACTCTCAAGTAAGTAAACGTTGGGAATTGGAGAAAAATACATCCAACTTTACTTACCACCTTATAGGCTTCATCAGGCACTCTTCTTCTTTCCAAAGCTGGATCAAAGTTGAAGAGTAAAGGCGCAAAGAAAGCATCAGTGACCCGTCTGAAATGATGAAAGCTCTCCTTTAGCTCCAACTGATAGAAATATCTATACACAGGCACCATCATTCAATTCCCCTTTGTAGATAGACCTGGGAATTGTCTCATCACAACTGCTGCGTACACCAGGTAAGAAGTCATGTAGAACTTCAATGTAGAAGGAGCATTAATCAACTGCTCGTGCATCTCATCACTGATTGTTTTACCCCAGTCAATATGCACCTTCTGCCTTCTTATGATCCTGATGTACTCATACATCCAATCGTGAAAGGTGGATGATTCTGGAAAACCCTTCACTCTACTCAGAAACGTGATCATATCCTTGACGTCATCTTTGAAGTCACTTCTCAGAAGTCCTTTCGGCCATCTAGAAATAGACGATCTAGGCTTCTTGAGCTATTGAGTATTTATCAACTATTTGGCTTTATTGGGATCACATCAAAGATTTCCTATGCTTTTGATATAGAGATGTCAATATATTTGTCCATATGAGGGACCTTGAAGACAATGTCAAAGAAATCGGGGTCGAGTCTCAGAATCTCATGCCTGGAAGAGTCGATCACACTTCTGATTTCTCGGATGTAATGAGACGCAACTTGAAGAACAAACTCAGTATTGTGCGTAGCTGTAGGGAACATCGCCACCAAGTGGAGATTGCTGTGTACGATTGCTCTAATTGAATCAGGGAGAGGCTTCGTCTCTGTCAACTTTGCAAAGTCAACCAAGTCTTGATGGCCAACTTCAGTATCCTTTATTTCTTCAACTTTTGAAAGCATCATAGTTGGCGGATAGATGCCTTGATATTTGTACTTCATCTTGCTTTTTTCTTTCAAAGAAGAAGGAGGCTTCGTAGCAGTCATCAAAAGAAACTGGAACACTGAGCACTCTTGACTTGACGATCTCTGAGAGTAGACTGCAATCTGTCTAGCCAGAACAAACACCAATTGTTAGGGAACAAAGGAAAGCGTGAAATGAGCACAAGGGTGGAAATGCATGGAGTGGATGGTGAGGCATGCAAAACGATGCACAAATGAGGAAAAATGAGGCTCAAGAATGCACTGGTAAAAAATGAAGTTCATTTGGGAAGGTCTGGGAAAAGCCTGAAAAAAGTGTAAGGGCGCTAAAATTCAGCGCCCTTACATTCTGAGAAAAACTACTTTTGGTGTAAGGGCGCTAAATTTTAGCGCCCTTACACTTTCCAGTGTTAGGAAATTTTTGGGTATCTTCAAAATGTCATGGCGCTTAATTTTAGCGCTTTTGCAATTTTGGCAATTTTGAAGATGTAAATGCAGGGAGGAATGGCGAAGGCGCTTGAGCTTGGAAAAGGCAATGTTTGTAACAATGAAAGCTTTCGAAATTATCTCCATCCTATTACATTTTCATTCAAAGGTCAAAGGGATTCTTTTTCACAATGATGAATCTTTTCAATGTTTACCAAAAGGAATGAAGAGCTTCTGACAAAGATATTTCAACAAAACATGTCGAGTAGATAGAAGTTCTCAAGGAACATTGCGTACAGAGGAGAATGGGGAAAGAAACGCGTATGAAGGATAAGGGAAGAAACGCGTATGGGAAGAAAGTAGAAATGAAAAGAAGGAATGAGCATTGAAACGAACACGCACAGAGGAGAAAGATGCATTTAAAATAATGAATGAGGGTTCCAACGCGTATGAAGGAGAAGAAAAACGCGAATGGAAAGAAAGTGAAGAAGAATACGTGAATAAAGAACAACACGCAAATAATTCAAAAATGTAAATAATGAAAATTAGATCATATACAGAATGCAAGGAAGAGACAAAGCAAAAGACTTACCAGAACCAAGGCGCGAAAACTTTGCTGAGGAAAGAATGGCGAAACTCCAAAAACATGATTTGCAGTTTAAGTGCAATTCGCCCAGCAAGAGAGAAAAGAAGATAAAATGAAAAGAAAACAATAAAATGGAAAACTCATTCACTTAATTGCAAATGAAAATTAAAAACCTAACTCAAGTCGTGCAATAAATTTAGGCACAAAAAGTGGCACGATTGACGAAAAATGCGAAAACATGAAGAAACGTGCCAGAGGCATGAAAAAAAGTTTAAGTGTCGAAAGAAAATGTAATGGCGCTAAAATTTAGCACCCTTTCATTTTTTGGAATTTCACTGCATGCAGGGGTGCTAAATTTTAGCGCCCTTGCATTTCCAGACTTAGTCAAATTTTTGGAATTTCACTGCAGGAGCGCACTTTTTCAGTGCCACTGCATTTATCGCAATTTGCAAAGTACGAACAGTGAAATGTCATGAAAGATCTCGTTTCGAAGGTCTTTGCGAGGCAAACAAGGGGGAACGTTCGAATTGACTATTCGAGACTTGGGAACACATTTCGAGGTTGCATGAAAATTTCCTCGTTATGCGTACTTGAACTTCACGAATCCTAAGAAACAGACAAGTTTCGTAGGGGGGTTATCCGTGGAATGAGCGCTGCTAGATTCCGTGATAACACTTTTTAAGTTCAGGTACATTCTTACTCACAATGGAAGGTAGAAGCGATATGGAGCTAGATTGAATGGAAGCAAAGTGGAGGAGAGAGGAGGACACAACAAGAGGCCTTGATACAAGGGCAGTCATCTCCTCTTCCTTTCTCTATAAGGTGGCCTATTCAACCATGAGATCCTTTTTCTAACGCTTGCGCTTGTGCGTAAGGTGGTTTCTATGACTCCTTGAACTAAAGGATGAAGGCTGTGAAGGAATAGAAGGCTCATGCTTAGCCATGGGAGTGTCCACTATAGCCATCTCTAGTGGAGGAGTAGACTCCTGAATGGGAGTAGGGGGAGTAGGTTGAGAAGAAATGAGGGGAGTCAACTCAAGTTCCTCGGTAGTGGGCCTCTTCCTGTTTACAAATTTTGGAGCAGAAGTTGTAGGAGGCCGCGAAGGCTGAGACATAGAGGATTCCCCATAGTGACCTTTTCCTCTACCATACAAATAGTACCAAGGTCCAGGAAGTTTAGTAAGGAGGTATGATATCCTAATATTGGGTCTACACCAAGGATGGATCATCAGACTTAACAAGTAAAAGCTAGGCTTTCTCATCCAATACTCCTCCCAAGAAAGGGGAGCATATGAGTTAGTCTGAGAGGAGGCAAGCTTCTCCTTCCCTTTTCGAGAAGAGGAGGCAACCGATTGCTATACTACTGAAAGGGACAATTTTGACTCTCCCTTGCCCCTGGTCTTATACCTTATGTAGTTCTTGTAAAGTAGGTCCATTCTTGGAGGAAGCAGACCAATCGGGGCGAGCTAAAAATGGTCTAATGAATATCCCCCATGGGATAACAGAGGCTGGTACCCAATGTTATGCACTATGTGCACAATACCTTCATGGGAGAACTTTAAACACTTGTGAATAAAGAAGGTGATTCCATTCATGGAAGCTAGCCAAGGTATGCATAACTTCATTTTGAACAACTCCAACTTTGGAATGACATAAAAATTCATGTTAGCAACCCTAGGTCCAACTAGGAAAAATAAAGTTATCAAGTCATATGGTTTAAGAAAAAGACCATCATGTGTACAAATGGTGGATTTTATTTATTTATACTCTTTTCTATGTAGTGAGTGAAGCCACAATGTCTCTTCTATAATAAAATTCACTTGACTCGCGGGGTCTACTAAGATTCCTACCACAATGTTTCCATTGAGGTGAGCAGGAATATAAAGGGGAGAGGGCTTGTTATTTAAGGGAAAGTCCTACAAAGTGAACATCACATCTGGCGAACCGGTCGCAGGCTGCACAATAGGGGTAACTATGACCATGTTAACATAGGCCTTGGGCTGAGTGATAGAATCAGTGGGATTGACAATCATGTTAGCAGAATGTGACGAAAAAGGGTCCATGCATATCTACAATTCACTATTCACTTTCACCACCGATTTATTTGTATTTTGTTTGCTTCCATCGAGACAAATAGTACCATCATCAATGTGGTCCTATATCTCATGATGCAGGTGCATATAACGTTTGGTATCATGTTCCTTAACTCAATGGTACTGATAATAGGTATTTGCATCATACCAACTAAGGTAAGGTTCCTTAAGGGGTTTAGGGTTTGGCAAGGTTATGATCTTAACCTTCACTAACTTTTGCAAGATGGAAGAATAAGATTTTTCTAACTTTTTGAACTTTGGGTTGTGTTTGGGCTACCACACTCGTAATAGCCTTTCCTTTCCCAGAGATTGATACAATGGACTTTCCTTCAAAACGGGAGCATGAGGAGGATCCCCCAAATTGAACTACCGTCTGTTGGTACTCTTGTAGGGTTACACACTAATGCGCAAAAGAAGGGTATTTCATAAGGGAAAACTTCTCCTGCCAAGGCCTTTGCAAGTTCTCTAAAAATACCTTCTACATGTCAGAATCAGGTAGCAGATATGAGATTTGTGAGAAGAGCACTTGATATCACACTATGAAGTCAATAATTTTTTCATTATCACCTTGTTTGCATTAGATGAGATCCAAAAAGGTCATCTTTGACCCAATGTTAGCTTGGAATTGCCATAAGAATTGGTTTACAAGTTGGTAAAATGAGAAAATGGATTTTTCAGGCAAGGAATAGTACCACTCAAGTGTTGTATCCTTGAGATATTGAGGGAATAGTTTTTCCATCAACACGTCATGGTGGAAGAAATTTTTTGTACAAGGTGTTAAAGGTGGACACATGCATTTATGGATCCACTTTGCTGCCATATTTTTTGAATTTAGGAATCCCCATTCCTTGAGGGAAGGGAGTGTTCCAAATTGTGACTGACAATAAGCTATGCTAGAAGAAGGGTTGGAAGATAGGTTGGGCAGAGGCTTGGGAGAGACCTTCCAACCGGCTTTGCATCTTACCCATATTTTGAAGAAGAGTGTTCATAATAGGGTCATTAGAAGATATAGGGTTTGAGGAACCTCCTCCAAAACCACCACAGGAGCCACTACCAAACCCATTGGTGTGACCTTCGTCAGAACCACTACTAGATCCATTGCCACCAGTAGGACCTCCATCAGAGCCACTTCTACTTCCAAATCCACCACCATGACCTCCATAGGAAACACTTCCACCGGCACCACCCCTGCTATTGAAGCCACTGCCACTACCAAAGCCTCCCTTTCTCATCCCACCAAAACCTCCATCGCTAGAGGGGATAGGAGGGGTGAAACTAAAACCTAAGGGGATCTTGTTCACTTTGATAGTTTTAGATCCATTGGAGGTAGAGGGAATGTTGATCAAAGGTATGACATTGTCCATGTACACAGACATAGGAGGCATTGACATTTCTACATGTCTCTCATGGTATTCAAAAGTGACTCCTTGTACAATGTTAGGATTTTTTGGAGGAGCACACACATCAATTAGACTAGAGATACTAGAAAAGAGTTCTATGCCTATTTGATCTTTTCCCACCATATACTTTAGTTCACTGATAACCTGGGTGGCCCTAGCCAACTTTGGGTCTCTTTCCAAGTGATGTTCTAAGTCACCCAACCCTTTGTTGAGGGTGGAGACATATTATGAAGGAATGTGAATAGCCTCATGCTTGTTGAATGATGATGGTGTGGGAGATGTAGGAGCAGTGGGGACATGATTGGTATCATCATAGAATCCTACCTTTCCCCTTGACAACTGCCCCTGTGCAGCGAGACCAATGATAGATCCAAAAAAAGGCCTATAGAGAAACCAATAGTGACCATTATTTTCATTGGAAGGTGTCGTACACTTCTCCTAACAATATACCCAGAGGTTGTGGACTGGGTTGTGATGCTTATAAACATTCACAACACTCAAGGGCACAATGATCACAAGGTATAAGGGAAACACCTCAACACCAACAAATGAGCAGACGTTGGTTCATGTCGGGTTCACCAAAAATGTAAGAGAGGTGGACCAACCAATTTCAAGGCCCTAGGTCATAGAGAGCCGAGATCATAAGGTTGGCCTAGCTTACCTCACTCTAAAGGGTTGTCTCGAAATGAGGGACGAGAATGATGAGGACTATAAGGCCCTTCAATCACTCTGTAGGCCCAAAACTTAGAATGGGGCTAAGCAAGCTAGTTTTTGGGTTCAACACTACACCTCAGGTAGCTCTCTGCCCAAGGATGAAAGCATGGTTTTGGGATGACAGTGCGACATGCTGGCATCTCTTAGGTGCATTGGCATCTGTACAACTAGAGGACTGAAAATATAGTGGGAACTGCTAGAAAATGAGCTGATAGCCTAGCTAGTGTTGTTTAAGGAAGCAAAACAAAACTATAAGTAAGAGAAATATAAATGATGTGATAAAACAAATATATTAAAGTTAGGGTTACAAAGATGATCTCACAAGATTTTTCTCCAGCTAGCTCCAAATGAACGTCCACCTACAAAGAAGAAAGAGGGAAAATTGTTGGGGGGTTGTATAGGGGTCTACCTCACTTAGACCCCTGCTTTGGTGTTTCCACCTCCACAGTTAGCCAAGATAGCAATGATGGAGAAACATATGATAAATAAGGAAGGAAAATAGAGAACACAATAAACACTGCTAAATAGTAATGTGCTACTCAACCAAATCGTAGAGGAGAGGAGTGAAAATGCTTACCACCTCCACCAAGATCTCACTAGCTAATGGAGGAGAAAAAAAGAGGAGTCAAGCCCCTGCTGCAATGGTGTTGTTCCACACTTTTTCTACTAAGTTGATGGAGTTTTGTTGTTAGAGTTATCATACATTAGCTAATAATTAATTAATCTTTAATTGATTATTAGTCTAATTTATTCTCACACACTTTAGCTAAACTTAGGAATGCTTTATTACTTGAGTTAATATTAGATCATTATGTCTCATCTCATGTGATGTTGACACTTGTCATGATCTGATCCCTTTCTCATTTAGGGTTTTTCTCTTATAAGCATTCGACCCTCTTTGTAATTATCTCTTGAATATTATTCACAGTTTTCTTGATTAATTATTTAAGTCACCTTTACTTTATTTCACTTAAGCTAAACTTAGGAATCTTTATTTATGCATTATTAAATTAGTCATGTTGTCTCGTTCATTATGATCTTGACACTTGTCACATGCTAATTTAATCCTCTCCTAGGGTTCTCACTTTAGGCCTTTGATCTCCTTTCTTAAGAATTGATCTCTTTGTAATTATTCAATCTTCATGGGTAATACATATTTTACTTCATGTTTGCAAAGCACCATTCTTGTGTCTCTTGATCTCCTTTGGTGATAGGTTATTTTCTTGTAGGTGTTCATTGGGATCTATGAGGTTGGATTATCAGCTTGTACATGGTATCAGAGCTCTAGATCTACAAGCTTCTTGTTCCTTTTTTGTGAGATCTTTCCTTGAAGTAGCTTTTTAGTGCATCCAGGGTCAAATCAGACCTCTCCATTGAATTCAGAGCTACCATAATAGTCAAGATTGACCTTTGTTTTGTAAAAATTGGCTTTTGTTTGTCAAATATGTGAGGGTTTGAAGAAAGGGATTTTTTTGCCTAATCCAGGGGGTGACTGATTTTTCAGAGCATTTTGAGTTGAAGCAGACATCACCATTGTGCTCAAAGGCCAAAAAACCCTAAGATTGACTATCAAATTGTTGAAATCTAAGCAGTTGACCTAATTTGAGGCAAAAAAATTTGCCCATATCGCCTTCTACATGTGGATCGAGAAATTTTTTTCTCAAAATTAGGTATTTTTTAAAATTTTTGAGTTTTTAAATTTTTTTTACCAGAGTTATTTTTTTTAAAAATATCATTGAAAAACACTTTATTGAAAGTTTAAAACAAAACAAAAAATTAAAAAAGGTTTTTAAAAGCCTTTTAAAGGCTTTGTGGGCCCCGTATGGGGTACTCGCAGGTACTTGCGTATAGAGGCTTGTGGGCCCTGTACGACCTGCCGCTTGCGTCAGCTGCTAGTGGCCTTAGAGCCATCTGGTAGTCTCACTGCCGATGATGGTGTTTTCCATCCACAAATGTTTTTATTGATTTTTTTTTTTTAAATCAAAGTTTTTTTAAAATATTTTTTTTAACAAAAAAATATTCATGTAAATGTTTTTTATTGTTTTTTTTTAAACATTTTTTTTCTAAAATAAGCCAAATTGTAAAAATCTTGTGATAGTCGCTTGCCCATCAAATTTAGGCTCGTAGTTTTGCTGTGATGGTCATATGGCCATAAAATTTAATGCAATGACTGGCTTTTCTAGCTTTTGGAAGTTGATTTCTTCTAAAGGCCATAACTTTTTCCCACGATGTCAAAATCGGGCAAATGCGATATCGTCAGAAAGAGGATTCAGAGTACTTTCTAGTGGTGTGGGTATTTTTTGAAATTTTTTTCTCAGGTCCCTATTATTTCCAGTAAAAGTCAGATATTCTTTTCTAAGGTTGCCTTTAGTGTTTTCAATGTAACTTTTGCATACGTTGTCAAAAATGGGAAAATGAGATATCATCATAAATCTATTTTTGAGCTCTTCACAGTGGTGCAGGTGGTTTCCAAATATTTTTTTTTTATATAAATCCTTCTTCTCAGCTATTGTCTTTTTTGGACTTTATGGGCTCACATTGCATGATTTATCATTTGTAAATGCACTGAAATAAAGTGCCTTAGCTTTGTATGTGTAGTATTGGTATTCTTGCACATCACTTTGTGCCTTGTTGTACTCACACTATGATATAAATTTCCATGGGGGTTGATGTTTTCCTTTTTTTTCCTTCATACCTTTCTCATGTGTATGTGAATTTTGTTTTCACATCCTTTCTATCTACTTGTACTTTCATGATTTCACCTTCAAATGTTCTTGGTTCCTCTTCATGGACTACTTTCAGGCATTCAGATTCAGTATACTTTTCTACCTCTCCCTTGTCAGCATTATGGGGGGGTTTCTACTATTGGTGTTAATGCTTCTTTAGTTTTGCATTGGAGTGAGCTATGCATACAATATTTGTTCCTATGTACTAGGTAGATGCAACGGCTGGTTACCCATGCATTTCGGTGAGATGGAGCACTTACCATATGGACACTCTTGCATTCCTTCTTTCAGAATTTCAACAGTCATTCTATGATAGTGTTTGTAGCTTCTTCATACTTCAGTGGTGTTTTCCATGTTCATCCTTTGTTCCTATCTTTTGGGACAATTTCTTCTTGATTGGAGGCTTCTTCGTCCTTCACTCTTATTTGGAGGCTTCTTAGATCTTCAGTTCTATTTATCTCTTTTGGAGAGGATTTTTTCCGAAAAGGTTTTCTCCTTTTCTCCTGTTGTGAGAGATCTTTTACATTTGTACATGGGTACCTCATTTGGCCTTGTTTTTCGGGACCGATCTTTGCTTTCATGCATTTTGTCCTTAGTTTCTTAGCTTCTCCCTAAGTTCATCTTAAGGGGGGGTGTTAGACTAATAGGTTGTTTACTTGATTAATTTAATCACGTTGATTAATTAATTCAATCACCTTTACTTTATTTCACTTAAGCTAAGCTTAGGAATCTTTATTTATGCATTATTAAATTAGTCATGTTGTCTCGTTCATTATGATTTTGACACTTGTCACATGCTAATTTAATCCTCTCCTAGGGTTCTCACTTTAGGGCTTTGATATCCTTTCTTAAGGATTGATCTCTTTGTAATTATTCAATCTTCATGGGTAATGCATATTTTGCTTCATGTTTGTAGAGCACAATTCTTGTGTCTCTTGATTGCACCTTAAGATGTTCTTGGGTCCTCTTCATGCACTACTTTCAGGCATTCAGTTTCAGTGTACCTGTCACAACTCGTAGTTTTTAGCACTATGGGGGGGGTTTCTATTGTTGGTGCTACTGCTTCCTTGGTTTCACATTGGAGTGAGCTATGTACACAGTATTTGTTCCTATGTACTAGGTGGATGCACCAGCCAGTTACCCATGCATTTCGATGAGATGGAGCACTTACCATATGGACACTCTTGCATTCCTATTTTTGGAGGTGACCTTCCATTTTCTTATGATTAGTTCTTCAGATTGTTGGTACCTTTTCCATTTGTATCTTCGAGTACTAGGTGTTTTCCTTTTTTTTCCATCTGATTCAAGTAGTGTCATTGGGGGCACTAATAGAGATTCTTGTCTTCTTGATCCTTCTTATTATATGTTTGAGTGAAGGTTCTTCTTTATGCATTTTAGCAATCATTCTTTGACAGTGTTTGCAGCTTCTTCATGCTTCTGGATGTTCCATTGTTCCTATCTTTTAGGACAACCTTTTCTTGTTTGGAGGCTTCTTTTTTCCTTCACTTTTCTTTCATCTCTTTTTGGAGTAGAGTTTTTCCCATGAGGTTTTCTCTATTTCTCCACATTATAGAGATCTTATGTTTGTACATGGGTACCTTTCTTGTCCTTGTTTTTTGGAACCCATCTTGCATTATTTTTAGGGTTTTTAGCTACTCCCTAAGTTCATCTTAAGGGGTGGTGTTAGAGTTATCTTGCATTAGCTAATAATTAATTAATCTTTAATTGATTATTAGTTTAATTTATTCTCACACACTTTAGCTAAACTTAGGAATTATTTATTAGTTGAGTTAATATTAGATCATTATGTCTCATTTCATGTGATGTTGACACTTTTCATGTTCTGATCCCTTTCTCATTTAGGTATTTTCTCTTATAAGCATTCAAACCTTCTTGGATATCATTCACAGGAAATATCTGGAGCTTTCATATCTTCTTGAAAGCTTTGAAGATTTTGTAACTTTTTCTTGTCGATAAATATAGTAATTCTTGTTTGTAGATATCTTGCGTGGAAGGTGTCTTTGTTTGTTGTTTGATCCTGTGGCTTGTGGTTTTGTGCTTGTTTCACAATTCTAACAATTGTTGTTGTTATGGAGTGCCAAAGTGCTGCTTGAGAGTGATGGATGCTAAGAGAATGCTTGAGAGTGCTAAAGAGTGTGTAGAAGATCAGTTGAATGCTTGGAAGATTGTGTAGATAGATGAAATGCATGAAGGAAGAGTGTTTTGAAGGTGGGATGAGAAAAATGGTCATATTTGGGTTGGTTGATCGAAGAGGGGTGTTACAAAACGACCCCAATGGGAAGTAAAACACCTCTTATAGCTTCAAATGCAAGAATCTGTTAGGGATGTAAGCATGTCACATGAATGTTTGTGCACTGCGCGGGTGTCCCCGATAGTTATTCTTCTACTGATGCAAAAAACAAAGGCCAAGTGGAACAAAAGCATTGGGTTGATGTGGATTTTTTCCTTCGAATTTGGTTTTCTACGGTGAGGAAGTGTAAAAGGGAAATTTGCATAAGGGCTGAAAATTCACTCCTATACACCATCACATTGGGTGGGTGGATTATTACTATTAAAGGTCTCATTTTACACCTAATAATCTTGATCCTTTCAAGCTAAATTAGACCAAGAAAAATTATTAAGATGCCTAGGACCAAAAAAGTGTTAAACTTTTGCATGAGTGTTCTCTCAAACTATGGCACCTAAAAATGTATCCTATGTTTCTTTTTTCACCCTAGACTTATCAATCTTCCATATTTTCATCATAGTAAAAAACTATAGTTGTCTTATATTATCATCTTTAGGTTAATGCCCTTCTCCTCTTAATAATTGTCTATGAATAAATTTTTCATAGGCACCTTGAAACAATGGTATCTTCAATTATTAACCCTTGAATATACATCTTGACGACTTATAATTTTTAAATCCTAATCAATCTTACCAATACCATGTAAATTTTCCTACTAGGCATATTTTCTCATGTACCTTTTAATTAGTGATTTTTTTAGTGGCTAATATTCACCAATTGGCTAATAGTTGAAATTTGGGAATCCAAATTTGGCTAATAGTTCAAGTTGTAACATCAGCTGAATTGTCATATTTTTATAGAATTTTATTTTAGTCTTATTTAAATCACCAAATAAATTATTTTATTAAACTTTTTAGCTCGAATATTCACCACAATATTTGATACATGATTGGATTAGATTCGCCTAAATTTTATAAGTTTTTGCAAAAATCTAAATTAATTAGCCAATAGTATATCATAATTATTAAAAAATTTAGGGCCATATTTCCAATATTTAGTTTCCACAATTCATTTAAAATATAATCTAATGGCTCTCATGTTTCACAAGGTAAAATGTACCCAAGATATAATGCTCATGGGGTCCAAAATTGCTTTTGGATCATTGATCTCGAGCAATTTTGGGCCCCATGAGCATTACATCCTGAGTACACTTTACCTTGCAGAATATCATGAGGATTTTTCGATTATATTTTAAATCAATGGCGGCAACTAAATATAATAGAGTCTACCCTTTAAATCCATTGATCATTTCCACTTGCAATCCTCTATTTTTCCATAAGAATTAATTTTTTAAATGAAAGGATTCACCATCATAATTAAGGAATTTTCCTATTATTTTCCAAGATTCACCAAGATTTTCTAAAAAAACTCTATGATGAAGAAAATTTGCAAATAAAATTATTTTAAAAAAAGAAGAAGTAAAGATTCACCAATAAAAAATAATATTTTTTTCTAAAAAATGAAATATTCACCAATATTTTATATCTTTTCTTGAGGGTGATTTCTTAAAGTTATCAATACTTTTAATGAATCAAAAGGGTTCTAAAAATTCACACATATTTTGAGAATGTATAATATACTCACATATATTTTGAGAATACATAATATACACTAGAAATTTTAACATGAGGCTCTTATAATCTTGACAAAGAGTTATGAAAATGTCAACAAAACCCTAAGATTCTCTATCTGAGAGACATAGTTTCATGTGCTTATGCTTGCATTGCTAGAGAATAATGATTCCTTGGGTCTATAAAAATGTTTCAATGCTTCCTACCCTTACTAATAGGTCCAGAGAATATTTTTTTTTTCTGTTGGTTTTATATAGACTTTAGGATACTTTTGAACATACTTCCTAACAATATTCCATATCATATTATCATTTTTGTATCCATTATATAGAGCTAAGACCCAAAAACATGGTGATGGAATTATGGTTTAATATATTAGCATTAAATGGTTTATATGAATATGTGCATGGAAATGTTGATGAAAAGCTATGTTTAATTATGATGGTTATCCTTGTGTACGTGTTTTGTGAAACTAACGTGTTTGTAGCAAAAAGTGGAACCATGACACACAGTCGTTGCAGGATGAGCCCATAGAAAAAGGGGCGTTGGATACCAGAATAAGGGAAGCTGTAGAAATAGTTGAGTGTGGTGATTATTGTTTGAAGGCATTTAGTGAAGATAGAATGTGTGTTATCATAAACAGTTAATAAACATTGAAGAAGAGGTCTTTCTAATATGATACTTTGACATATGGATGTATGATTGAATGTAATCTATTTTGATAGAGTTCTAGTTTGATAGGGTTATCTTTCTTTTCAATTATAGGTTGAATAATTCCAAATCTTGAATTCATGCTCTAGATATCTAAGAGTGGAATTAATGATTTCAGTTAAAGTTATTGCTTTCAATAAAGACTCCCTCAGTTTGTATATAATTTTTGGTTGAGTTTGTAGTTTAGTTAGTTGCTTGTTCACAATTTATACTACCTGTTATTTCTAGTTGAAACATAAATCTATAGAATGGTTAAATCTAGTTTGTGTACGAGTGTTTTGTAATCTTTCATCTTATGCAATAAATGGAGATCAATTCATGAGATGCATGAAATCTATTAGTTAGATTGAGTTCAATTAAGTGGGAACAATTACTTGAAAAGGCCAGTCAAGGTATTGTTCTCCAATTCATCTTTCAGTTATTCATTTCTGTTGATAGTTAATATTAGTTTACTGTTGTTCAAGATAATTGAGATTTCATTTCTTTCTTATTATAGGTGAATGCTTAGAAACATGCATGTAATTATTAGTAATACTTTGGAGAATAGTGTAGTTGAGTCAGTAATATTAATCAGGTTTTTAGTTAACATAGTATCAATTCATTAGCAATAGTTCAGTTATAGCCTTTACAGTAGGTACTCGTAGCAGTTAAATTTTAGTTATACTTTTACGGTTTTACAGTTTTTGTGAATTTCCAGCAACTAGAATAACTTTAGAAGGATAGTTTAGGTAGTTTGAGTCCATGAAGGAATATATAGTGTTGCACCATCATAAGCTTAGACACCTTGGTTGATGATTTAATGTAGTCTTAAGCAGTGCCAAGTGGATTGTTCAGTTAGTTGAGCCTCTAAATTGAGTGACCTTCACCAAGTTTACAAAACATTAGCTTAGACTCTATTTTTTTGGCATCATTGTTGGGGATGGTGCTATTTCATAGACCTATTTTTATAGTTTTCATAGCTAATTTTCCCTTTTTAATCATTAGGACTATTAAAAATCACCTTTTTCAACACCAAGCTACTAACATTATACAGGGTCATTGCCATACAAAAATAAATTTATTGTATGCGTAGGCGGAGAGATAACCATGGAAGATTCATCCCTTCAGACACTCAAGATAGAGAAGATATGGGTGGTTTTGCTGAGTATATTGTGGAGATTGTTGAAAGAGTAGGCACTACCCTTCCATCTTCATCATCGTCATCATATTCTTCCACAACTACTAAAGGAACCTTTCGAACAATGGCAGATGTAGTAGTAGATGACCTAGAGCATGGTACTTTTGAGTTCCCCATTGTTAACCAAGCCAGAGCTATTGTGCTGAAGAATATTCCACCATCAAAATTACCATTATTTTATGCCTTGGTAACTAAGGACTTAGATACCTTCCTCTTTGAATTTGATGTCTTTTGCAAAAGTTATGATTACAATATGTCTTTTGCAGAAGTTATGATTACAATATTGATTCCCATAGACTCAAGCTCTTTCCAACTACTCTTAGAGATTCTACCCTTACATGGTTTATGGGGCTTGGTAAAGATGTTCCAGATTGGGACACCATGAAGAATTTTTTTTTGGAATAATACAAGGACTATTGTAGAGGATTAGATCGAAGAAGAGATGACATTTTCTCAATGTCTTAAAAAGAGGATGAGCCACTAGAAGACTATGTGGATAGATTTCAATTTTCTTTGAAGAAGAAACCACAACATAAATTGTCAGAGGAATCCCTTAAATTAGTATTTTTAAGGGGGATTAATGAAGAAAGTTAGATTCCCTCAACCTTATTAGGGGAGGAGACATTTCTAAGCATCCATTTGAGGACATTTGTAAAGTTTGTAGGAATTATTCTATGACTCTTTCAAAAAAGCCAAGAGGGGAGAGGTCATCCATCACAAGTAAGTCCACTAATGGGATTTCCAAAGTTGAAATCAGTAATTTATTGTCTAACATGAAGCAGGATATAATCAGTCATCTAGAAACAAAGTTGGACACCCTCCACATCAAGAAGAAGCAGGAGGAAGCAAAAGCTATGCTCACTGAGTACTATCCTAACTATAGGCAGATGAAAGCCAATTGTAAGTGCGAATGAGTCACCAGTATCCAACAAGAAAAGGTAGAGAAACTAGATTTCTAGTCAATTGAAGGAGATGATGGAAAAATATTTTACATAGCACAAAGGAGGCCATGGAAGCAAAGACAAGGTTTGCCACCAGACCCCCTTAGTTTTAATCCATCTTTACCTTTGAGAAATCAAAACTTTTCTGCTTGGAACATCACCCCTGGCAAACAATTCAAAACTAGTGGTAGAATCCTTAGCAATGGCCACAATCCCAGCCAAATTGGAACCAACAACCAAACCCATGGCCACAAAAAAACTTGTAGGGCTCCAATTATAATTCACAATGGCCAAACTAGCAGAATCAATGGCAACCTCAGTGGTAGAAAGGCTAGCAATGGCAGCAACCCAATATGAATTACCAATAGCCTTTGCTACCACCTCCTCCACCTCATCGACAAACTCCAATTCCTCCATCAAATCTTCAACCTCAACCACCTAAACCATCACAAATACCTATCCAACCTGCACCTAACCTTAACACTAAGCCTATTCAGTAGGCTTATACAAATGAAGCTATGCAGTACCCCACGTATGGGGTAGAGGTGAGTGATTTCCACCTTAGATCAAGAAAACAACTTGTTGTTCCTTTATCTCCCCAAATTATAGAAATAGAGGATGAGGAACTTGCACTTGAGGCTTCTAATAAACCACCTTTGGAGCCTGAGAAAAATCAGGTACACCAAACTACTTCAACGGCCAAGCCACCTTTTCCTAAACACCTAGCTTTGAAAAAGCATCACACATAGGTTGAGACTAACCTTTTAGAGAAGTTGAAAGATTTTAACATAAAAATCCCACTCATCCAATCTATCAAAGAAATTCCCATTTACACTAAGAGAATAAGAGATCTTTGTCTTAAGAAACTAGACAAAAAGTGGAAAGATCTGTAAATAGTTCATGTTTTGGGGAATCTTGAAAACATCATGTTGGGGAACATTATAGTTCGTAAGTATATTGACCCTAGTAGTCCAGTTGTGGATGTTAATATCAATGAGACTCTCATTAAAAAAAAATTGATAGAATTGGGGGCAACCATCAATGTCATGACAATAGAACTCATGCAGTTGCTTCAATTGATGAACCTCAAGCCTACACAAACTATCTTGCAATTAGCTGATAGGTCCACTATTAAAACTGAGGGGATTGTTGAAGACATATTGCACTAGAATCAAGAAAATACCCTGTAGACTTCATAGTATTGCAAACTAAAGTTAACTTTGCATGTTACCCACTCATCCTAGGCAGGCCTTGGTTAGCAACAACCAATGCATTCATAGGATGTAGGTCTGGTAAAATGACAATATCCAATGGGACAATTATAAAGAACTTGGTTCTTTATCCTCCTACCCATCCATATGCTAATCTAGAGCACTCCATTTGGCCCAATTTGGGTGGGGAAGAGGAAGATAGCTACTCTCTTCATACATTGATGACTATTGAGTACAACCCCTTATTGGATGACAAAGATGAAGATGAGATTATCGCTCATATAATACAAAATTATTGTGGTAGGAGCTCACAACAGTAGGATTGTCTCATATGCCTACAAGACCCCTTGTAAAGTTTTGCACCTACTGATTCTACATAAGAGATATCACAACTATTTCATTCTCTACTCCCTCAACAATGTTTACTAATTATACCAAGACTTGATCTCTCATCATTTCAAGAGTTATCAAAGGAGTTGGAAATTATGCTAGGGAGGATGTTAAATATTAATAATTCCCTAACTGAGGAACAACAAAATTATCTACAATTAGTGTTGTAGGCACACTTAGCTGCATATGCATGGGATTACCTTGATATGAGAGGCATTGATCCTGATCTTTGCATGCATAGGATTTACACTAATGAAGGCTATAGACCTATTAGACAACCACAGAGATGCATGAACCTAGCTCTAAGAGATATAGTGAAAGCTAGATTGTAAAAGCTTTTAGATGCCATTTTTATATACCTATTGCATATAGTGAATGGGTTTCACCATTGGTTATAGTTCCCAAGAAAGGTGGGAAATGGAGAGTCTATGTTGATTATAGGGAATTAAATACTGCCACAAGGAAAGATCACTTCCCATTGCCATTTATTGACCAAGTTCTTGATTCTTTGGCTGGAAAGAAATATTTTTCATTTCTTGATGGTTTTAGTGGTTGTAACTAGATCAAGATTGCACCAAAAGATCAAGATAAGACCACATTTATCTACCCTTGGGGAACTTATGCATATTCTATTTTACCTTTTGGCTTGTGCAATGCTCCAACTACCTTTCAAAGAGTAGTACTCAACATATTTTCTGATTTTGCACACAACTACATGGAGATATATATGGATCATTTCACCACTTATGGTGAAAGTTATGAGGAAGCTATTAGTAACCTGGAGAAAGTGTTGAATAGGTGCAAGGAACACAATTTATCCCTCAGCAATGAGAAGTATTTTATGATGATGACACAAGGCATTGTGTTAGGAAACTTTATATCTAGTCAAGGTATACATGTTGGTCCAAAGAAGATTGAGAATATATCTAACCTACTGATACCACATAAACAAAAAGATGTAAGAAGCTTCCTTAGACATGCATGTTACTATAGGTGATTCATCCAAGATTTTTGTAAATTTGTTGCACATTTTTTTATTTTGTTGATAAAGGATTTTGAATTTGAATGGATTGAAGGTTGTTGAAGTGTCGAAGAAGGCTAATTTTTGCCTTAGATTAGATTTCCTAGTTTTAACATTTTCATGCTTTATGTAGATATGTTTTGAAATTTTACATGTCATTTTGAAAAATGTAATTACATGTAAAAACAAAGATGTTTTTCTACATTCATGGACAACATTTTTGAACAAGTCAACTAGTTTGTTAGGGGTTTTCCCATATTAGCTCTCCTCTCCCATCTATAAATATGATAGGATTCCTTTGTATTGTTTACCTTTGATCTTATGCAACAAAGAGTTTCCCAATTGAGAAGCAAATATTGATACTTTGAGTTCATTTTTGTGAATCTAATTTTGATCAATAAAGAAGTGAAGTTGCACACTAAACTTTTTGTTGGAAACAATTATCTTTTAATTTGATTGAATTGGCAGTGATTAGTAATTGATATTGAAAGGGCTTTGAGTAAATCTATGTAAACTTTGAGTTACACTTATTACTTGAAATTGTGATATTGTTGAATACTATTGGTGAATTCTCTATAAGACTTTGTGCTTATATTTATTCATGTTTTTCATGGGATTATTGTGAAGTATATAGAAGATGGTGTGCTTCTTTTACAACACTAGTTACTATCTTGAAGGATTCATTATCGGGAACTATAGAAAAAAATTGTGCCTTTGTGATATTTTCTTATTGGTTACTTATCATTATCGTGCTGGTATTCCTAGGCTTTTCTTTGGCAAGATAGAAATATTGGAATTACTGCTTAATTTTAGTTTGAAGTTGTATTGCATCAAGAAGTTAAAAATGTAAAACATTGTAAAACATATTCTTTGAAAAAAGAGAGAATCATGAATGTGACACACCCCCATATCATTATTGTAGTGTACATTGTTGTGAATATTCAATTAGTTTTCCTTAGTTTCAATAATAAGTACAAAGGGTTCCTCCCCTTTCTGAGAGGAGAGATTCTATCTCACATAACTGTGGTTGAAATCAAGGTTTTGTAATATGTTAGATGGGATTACAAAATTTTCACCCAACAATTTTTTGGCAACTCCATTGGGGAACGAAGCACACAATAAAAGATTCATGCTTTTGATTGAAGTGAATAAGCACTCCAATATCTTATTGTGATCTTGTGTATTGTTATTATTAATATCTCTCTTGTTTCAAGTGTACATTCTAGCTGACAAAAGCTATACATGAGGTTTAAGGGCTCAAGGAGTGGTGGACCCATTTTTCAAATTATTGCAGTGACATAACTTCCTTCCTTCTCGTCCACAAGCAAGGTCATCATTACATCGAACTGCAAGCTATCCTCCATAGAAATTAAGATCACCCATTCTGAGTGAATCTTTTTTTTCATAGAGTTCCAACTAAAGTACCTATCATACAAAATATCATGGCTACTCCACCTCCAGTACCTTGGGGTAATGCTTTTAGACCTCTTAGGTTGGCAAGTCCTTTACATGAACTTCCTCATCCCTCACGGAAGCATATTCTGAAGTTCCAAGGTGATGGAAAGCAACACCCTAGTGTGCATATTGTTTCCTTTTACATTGTTTGTGGTGTTCTTGGCATAGAACATGAAGATGTTGTAAGAATGTTCATTGAAACTCTACAATGAGTTGTTGTAGAATGGTTCTATACTCTTCCAGCTGTTGCAGTTACTGAATGGAATACTCTTTGTGCCAAATTTGAAGAAAGGTTTAAACTTGCTAAAGATGCACATGCCTTGTTGGCTTATCTTACAACCATGCAAAAAGATGCCCATGAACCCATGCGTGAGTTCATGGAAAAATTCAATAAGCTAGTGACAAGAATTCATATGGTGGAGAGACCAATAGATCATAATTTAAAGTTTTTCTTCATCAATACGCAACTTCCCAAAGTAATTTTTCTTTTGCATAGGGAAACTCTTGCCAATGTTGAAGAAGTTCAGCAGTTAGCTACAAGTCTTGAGGATGACATGATTCTTATCGATGAAATAAGAATAAATACAAATAGAAAAATGGAAGCATTAGGATCTTCAACCTCCAATACTAACTCCAACTTTGTTGATCCTATGATTCAAAGGTTAGCAAATGAGTTGTTGACCTTGAAGAAGCAAGTTTCTAATAATAATACTTACAAGGAATTTCTAAGAAGGACTTTCCCCAATTCTTCAAATTATTCTAGCAACACCAACCAAAATAAGAATCATCTTCCAACACCTCAAGGAATACTTGATTTAGTGGATCCACCTACCAATGCAGCTAGGGGATATTATGAAGCAAAGCAAGGTGATTACACACAGCTGGGATATCCCATGGAAGAAAATGCTAATCTATTCCATGAAGATGAAGCAAATCTAGCTGGTGACTCTAACATTGGTTATTTGCATGTTGATCATGAACTTGATGAGGAGGACATAGTGAAAGATGGATATTCTATCTTCACTCAGTCGTAGCAAAATCAACTTGACCAAAATCAAGTTGACAATATGAAAGCAAAGGAAAAGCTGTCGATCACAATTAAAAAAAGAGGTACTCCTTTGTTGCTGCAACCGAAGGATGCAATAAATAAATTAGTAAGTGCTCCTCATCCTCCTATTGTTTCTTCAAGTTCAAAAACCAATTATCATGTTCCTAATACTAGTACCCATTTTGTTAAACCTATCCCAAAAGTTACACCTACTTCCTTGATAAATTCATTCCAAGCATTTGATATCATTGATCATGTGAAGAAAACAAAAATCCAGATGTCTGAAGCTAAATACTTGAAAGCCAATCCTGAGCAATTTGACAGGCTTGCTAAGTTTGTGAAGGATAAAGTAACTAATCCATCAAAAGAAATCTCTTCAGATATTCCTACTACCCCAAAGTCTAAGCCTCCACAAAGTAACTTAGTCTCCACTCCCTTGTTAGTTCCAGAAAATATTGATCCTTTCTACATCTCAATGCTAGTCAATGGCTTCAAGTTGAGAAATTGTGCTATTGAATCTAGTGCATCTAAAAATGCCATGCCTACTAAGGTAGCCACTGCCTTGAGTCTTAATTTGAAAAAAAAAATTGATTGTTATTTCTCCATGGAGAATAAACTAGTTCCCTTAATTGGGAAAATTAAAGATGCACATTTTGCACTTGCAACATATCCAGAGAAGGTCAAGATGACAATCTTGGTTGTAGATTTTCCTACTTCTTATTGTCTTACTTGGATACAATTTCTGCAAATATGTGAGAGGAGAGCTCAAAATGGATGTGTCAGAGGTGAGGATACCTGTCAAGGGTGTTAAGAAGAAGTTATTTCTGAAAAGGGAAGCAATTTTTTCTATAACGAGATTGGGTGACCCAAGAGCTCAAATTCTCGTTGAGTCTCCTAGGATGAGTTTTTACTATTTGCAAATTGATGAAATATCTGAGTCTTTGGATAAGGATGCAAGAAAAGAGGGGAAAACAAATGGCTCATATTTTTCATATAAGGAATTGTCTTTAGACCTGGAGTTTTCTTTAGATGGATAATCTTCTTCAAATAAAGAAGCCACCGACTTTGAAGCTATCAATTTAATGGATCCAAACAATGTTTGGAATATTGAATTTGATGGTAGTTGTTCTTCCATTGGATCAGGAGTGAAAATTTTTCTTGAAGGAAAAATATTCCCTTTTTCTTTCAAGCTGCAGTCTGACAACAATAATGACAAAGCAAAGTATGAAGCATTGTTGTTAAGAATGGAGGTTGCATGTAAGAAAGGAATTAAAAACTTTAATACCCAAGGTGATGCCAAGTTAATGATTTTTCAGAAGAGGAATTTGTATCAAACCAAAAATGAAAGGTTGTAGCATTATCACAATCATGTTTGGGAACCTAGCATAAGCATTGTATGATGTATCATGGGACAAAAGGAGTGGACCTATCACTAATTCACCAACTTTTTGGTGAAAAAAGTTTCTTTTTCATTTTGAGTCTTTTTGTTTCTTTTTGTTTTGTCACCTAACTCTATGCCAAATGGATGGATAAAGGAACTTAGAGTCTGGAGTTCTTCTCCCTTCATTCATTTCTAATAATAATCGAAGGAAGCTCCCCAGCTAGAGCTAGCTACTATCCTTGAATTTTGTGTAATCAATTCATGGGATAACCCCTATGAAACTTGTCTATTTTGTAGCCCACGTACTCTAAGCATGAAAAACAAGGCAGGTTGCATTGGTCCTCGCACATGGTCCCCCATACTCCAAAATGTCATTCTAAGCATTAACCTTTTTTAGTTCGTCGAAATTCACATTTTAAACCAAGTTGTGAAAATTCAGTTTTGAGAGTTAGAAAATTTTCTGCACATGCAGGAGCGTTGATTTTTAGCACTTTTGTATATTTCATGTAGAAGCGTTGATTTTTAGCGCTTTTGCATATTTCATGCAGGAGCGCTGATTTTTAACACTTTTGCATATTTCATGCCTTAGTCATTTTCTGGCACATGTAATGTCATGGTTTTTTAGCGCCTATGCATATTTTCCACATGTAAAAGCATTGAATTTTTTTGCTCTTGTACATGGAATGTTGGGTATTTTTAGCGCTTTTGCATCTCAAATTACAAGTCATATGTTGAAGCGTTTTTTTTCACCGCTTTTACATATGACATGTTGAAGCGATGTTTTTTATCGCTTTTACAAAAAATGCAATTTCCTTCCAAAACATGCTAGAGCGTTGTTTTTAAGCGCTTTTACATCAAATAAAAAATTTCCAAGCACAAGGGAATTGATTTTTAGTGCCCTTGCACAAATTTATAAAAAAATTGCTAATACCCAGAAACTTCCAAAAATGTGTTTTGAGCTTCGTTTCACCTGCTTCTCTCAAATTTTCTCACTCCATTGCTCACATCCATTTGCTAGTTTTCTCATTTCCACTCTATTCTTCATCATGGTTGTGTCCAAGTTTCCCAAAACCATGAAATTGCTCAAATTCTGGAGCAGTTTTGACCAAGTTCTTGCTTATCACCAAGCAAGAAGGCTTTGAAGTACAACCAGAAAGTTCTTCCCATGTTTCATTTTTTCAAGGAAGTGTTCATCAATGGTTTAAGAAGAATTTGAAGACTAAGCTTTCTCAATAGCTTCAATGAACAAAATGATGGATTTCTATCTTTCTCTAGATTTAAGAATTATTTCTAAAAGGCACCAGAAAGCGTTCAATCTCATCGGAGGAGTCAATCTCAAGAATCCTCATCATATCCAAAGTACATTCCAATGCCAGACAATGATGAAGTGCATGTCATCATGAAGTTTTCATCAAGAAAGATGTTGAAGAAGGCTATTTTTTACCTTAGATTATATTTCCCAGTTTTAGCATTTTCATGCTTTATGTAGATAGGTTTTGAAATTTTACATGCCATTTTGAAAAATGTAATTACATGTAAAAAAAAAGATGTTTTTCTACATTCATGGACAACATTTTTGAATAATTCAACTAGTTTATTAGAGTTTTTCCTAGATTAGCTATCCTCTCCCATCTATAAATATGAGGATTCCTTTGTGTTGTTTACCATTGATCTTATGCAATGAAGTGCTGCCCAATCGAGAAGCAAATATTGAGACTTTGAGTTTATTTTTGTGAATCTAGTTTTGATCAATAAAGAAGTGGAGTTGCACACAAAAATTTGTGTTGGAAACAATTATATTTTGATTTAATTGAATTGGCAATGATTAGTAATTGAGATTAAAATGGCTTTGAGTAAATATGTGTAAACTTTGAGTTACACTTATTACTTGAAATTGTGATATTGTTGAATATGAATGGTGAATTATCTATAAGAATTTGTGCTTATGTCTATTCATGTTGTTCGTGGGATTATTGTGAAGTATATAGAAGACTTTGTGCTTCTTTTACAATGCTGGTTACTATCTTGAAGGATTCATTATCAGGAACTATGGAATGACTTTGTGCCTCTGTGAGATTTTCTTATTGGTTACTTATCATTATCATGCTGGTATTCCTAGGATTTTCTTTGACAAGATAGGAATATTAGAATTACTACTTAATTTTAGTTTGAAGTTGTAATGCATCAAGAAGTTTAAATTGTGAAACATTGTAAAACATATTCTTTGAAAAAAGAGATAATCATGAATGCAACACACCCCCAAATCATTATTGTATTGTACATTGTTGTGAATATTCAATTAGTTTTCCTTAGTTTCAATAAGTCGTAAGAAGGGTGCCTCCCCTTTCCAAGAGGAAAGATTATATCTCACATAATTGTGGTTGAAATAAAGGTTTTGTAATCTATTAAAAGGGATTATAATAATTTTCACCCAACACAGAGTTCATTTGAAAAACTAAAGGAAACTTTAACTCATGCACCAGTTCTAAGAGGCTCAAATTGGACATTTCCATTTCACATCCACACTGATGCATCCAAATTTTCCATAGGAGCAGTCTTAGTGAAAAAACATGAGAATAAGGAATATGCAATCTATTATATCAGCAAAAATATCCAAGGAGTAGAGTTAAACTACATTGTGATAGAAAAAGAAATGCTTGCAGTTGTATAGGCCATTAACAAGTTTAAACATTATATAACTAGTTGTCAAGTGTTCATACATCTAGATCATACAACCATTAGGTACTTAATGAAAAAATTAGTGGTAGTTGGGAGACTTGTAAGGTGGTTATTCTTGCTGCAAGAATTTGACATAACAATAGTTGACAAGCCTGGAAGGGCTAATGTGGCTGTTGATTTCCTGTCTAGATTGCCTAGTCAATCATTAGAAGTAGTTGATGATTCTTTCCCTAATGAGCATCTATTTGATCTAAATGTATACACACCATGGTATGCTAACATCACAAACTATTTAGTGTCAGGATAGATTCCATGTTACTTTTCTCCAAGAGAGAAAAGGCACTTGGTTCATAAATGCTTCCCTTATTCATGGATTTCTAGCTTTTTCTTTTACACTAACCCAGATAACATTATGAGAATGTGTATTAGGGAGGACGAAGTGTTTGACATATTGAAAGCATGCCATGATGAACCTTGTGGTAGAAATTTAAAATCCAAAAGGACAACTTTCAAGATTTTGACAATAGGATATTATTGGCCAACCTTACATAAGGACTCTGTTAAATATACTAGAAGTTGTGACCACTACCAGAGGATGGGAAGACCCAAAAGAAGTGATGAAATGCCTTTATAGGCCCAGCTAGAATTTTCTCTTTTTGACAAGTTGGGGCTAGATTTTGTTGGACCTATCTCTCCCAACTCAAATAGTAAAGAATACATGTATTGGTATGCATTGATTACTTAACCAAATCGGTTGAAGTTAAAGCATTGGAGTTTTCTAGAGATGGTAATGTTGCAAAATTCTTATATGAGGAGATCTTCACTAGATATGGTGTACCCAAAGAAATAGTGATTGATTAAGGACCACAATTCACATTAGATCTCATTGCAAAGTTGGTAGAAGAATATCATATTAGGCACAAGAAATCTACCGCATATCACATCCTCAAGCTAATAGACAAGTAGAGATTAAAAATATATTGAAAAAAATAGTGCAATTTCATAGAAGAGATAGAGTATCTAGATTACCAAAAGTTGTTTGGGCATACAAGACCACATGGAAGACAACAATAGGGTTTACCCCTTATGAGCTGGTTTATGGAACAACAACAATATTTCCTATAGAATTTTAATGCAAAACTCTCAGGACAATAGTGGAGTTAGGCATGGATTTAACAAAGGAACAAAATGAAATATTGCACTCTTTGAATGGATTATATGAAATTTTCATGGAAGCAATCCATCATACAGAGGTGATGCAACAAAAATGAATGAAATGGCATGATCGGTTTATCAAGACAAAAGAATTTAATGGAGACTGGGCTCTACTGTACAACTCAAGGTATAAGGATTTTAAGGGAAAATTTTAGTCTAAGTAGTTGGGACCTTATGAAATCAATAAGGTCTACCCAAATGGAGTAGTGCAACTGCATACCATTGATGCAACCTGGTTCTCCCTTCTTGTCAATGGGCATAGACTCAAGTTATATAAGAAGACAATGCAACATGATGACTTCATCTTTTCACTCATACAACAATATGTCACTCGTAGTGAGCTTGAAATAGAATCTAATTCAAAAATTACTACATTTGTACTAAGGGACATAGCAAGCACATTTGGTAACATAGTGGTTGAACTACAAAATTCAGCCCCTGAGGTTACCTAGACCTAATTTTCACATACTTTAACACATGCACACAAAACACAATAATTATGAAAACACTACACGATTATGATAATACTCAGGCTATCTCCACATGGGATCTATTTACCATGTTCATAATGGACTTGATGTCGTAGGGACCTGTAGCATCACATTACTTACATTTTGATAGGGACTTGACACTGTAGGTGCTCGTAGCAATGCTCGACGGTAGGAAATAATATTTTATTTATTTGACACCATATTTATTGCAAGGTTATGAGAATTTATTTCCTTTATACCCACCTATTCATCCTAAATATTGTGGCATAATTATTTTATTGCTTGCATACATTTCCAATCTTTCAAAAGTCACATCAGCAGCTCGCATCTATCTCACTGTGTCCACTCACCATCCAAGATACTTATTACCTTGCATTTAATATTTGTCCCATCATATCCATAACTGCATATATTCTTTTATTTTTCACACACTGCTGATGGTTATTTTCTAACGAAGGTACTTGAGGTAAACTATTATGATTATTCAAGCTTTGTTTAAAAAAATTATGCACTTTTATTTCATTTCCATAAATGTGAATTATTAAATTATTTAATTCTATCAACTCATATTTATCCCACCCCCAAATCATCACTTTGAAGTGAGGTCACTTCACCCATTAAGTTGGGGGGGTACGCTTAGTCTGTCTTTTTGCCAAGCTTTTTGAATTTTCCACCCTAAATCGAATTAATGAAATCATGACATGCAAAGCCTAGAGTTATGTTTTTATTGCTATTTCTGCTCATTTCCATTTTCACAATTCCTAAAAACTTCAAATCCTATTTGAAGAACCTTAGTTTTGTTTCTATCAGAGCTAAATTTGACAAAGGATTTGCAGCTATAGTCTAGTATGGTAGAAAGAATACATTTGGAAACTAAGTTTTTGAAGTTATAAGTGAAGTTAAAGGTGGTAGGTAGGGATTGGGTTGAACTCTTGAGTTGATTTGGTATACTGAGTAGTAAATAGGACTAAGATGGGAGGAGATGTCATAAGGAGAGAGCCAACAACTCATCAACAAATATTGGATGTAGTTGTCCTTTCTATATTCACAAGGGTTGGATGGCTCAACTATTTCCTTAAATTGATAGATTATAGTCATGATTTAATGAGAAGATTTGCAGAAAATATTCAATATGATGAAGCTATGGTAAAAGGACTTTCTATAGATGCTTCAGAGACTGCCAGTTCTCAAGTAACTAAATTGCCAAGGACATGAGTAAAATCCCTAGCTCGGTCTGATGTAGTAGCAACTTAGGAGGAATTTTGCACAAGAGGAGAGGTATTGGATTCCTCATCACAAGGTACAAAAAGAATGTCTCTCCATTGTTTATGGGAAAGATGTGCTTCTTCTATTGTTAGATATATTACATGTGATGGGAGACAAAATCTGTTGTATATTGTTATATTGTCCATTTCAAGTTATTAAGTCATCTTAGGCATAACAAGATAGTCAATGTACCCAATTTTCTATACCGCCTGTTGAAAAGGATGGCTTTAGAGTATCAAAGAAGACAATATGATACTTCTCTCTCTCACCATTGCTTGGTTACCTTGTTGATGAAAAGAAACCTAAGAATTTAGTACCCACAAGTAAGGTGGGATGATTTTAGGGATGAGGAGTGTAAAGACATCAACAATTTGCTGGTAATTCTTAGAAATATTGGAATTCAAGTTGATCCCCTAAATGAGCCTAAAGGGGAAAACCTTCATAATTCACCTATGCCCTGACCTACCCGTAACCAAAGCGAACATGCAGAACCCAAAGAGCCAGAGTTTGGGCCATCCAAAAATGAAGAGTTACCTTCTTCAAAGCCACGAGAGTCTAAAAGTAGTAGTAGTGTATCCACTACTTCCACACCCTCTAAACTAGAGAAAGAGGATCCAAAAGGCAAGAGAATTGTTCAGAAAAAGAAAAATAATATTAAATAGAGAAGAAGAAAGTTAAAGCAAAGATATACCCAAATGTTTTGGTAGGATCAAGAAATAAAATATTGCAAGGGAAGGAAAAGGGGAACCCTTTAGGGAGAATAGGTGAATAGAAAACAGTTCTAGGAATATCAACACCAATGGGAATAATAGGAAAATGTCATGATTGTGGAGACTAATTCTGAACTAGGGGGGAATGCTCCTGGTGATATGAATGCACCTATGAAGAAGAGAATTTATGTGATAATGACTACTAATTCTGAATCAGAAGATTTATTTACTGCAAAGAAACTAAGAGAAAAAGCTCCAAGTAGTCCCATATATGAAGAATATGGAGGGAATGAGCAGTTTGAAGGTAGAGAAGAAGTTTATCTTGAAGAGAGGAATGTGAGGCAAGAACTCTAGGAAGTACTGGATAGAATTAAACACCTAGAGGAGTTGGTGAAAGACTATGAGTAGAAGGACAAAGAAAGGGAAGTCAAAATGAAAGAGATGGAGGAAAAATTACATTTGTATGGTCATGGTGCTAAGTTGGATTTGCTGGCACAATTGGCTATTACTGAGATAGGGGATAAGGAAATTTCTATCCCAAGTGAGAAACCACCTCCTCTTAATACTCTTGGTTATCACACAACTTTCTCTCTAGGATATCAATTGTGGAGTATAACTAATGAGTTTGAAAAAGAAAAAGTAAAATGGAAGAAGGAAAAGGAGAGGTATACACAAGAATTGGAAAAGAAAGAAATGGAATTAAATAAGTCAACAATCCAATTGGAAGAAGTTGTAGATAAGGCTGCACAAATTTTCAAGCCAAGGCCTCTACCTAGGACTTATGCACTATTTCTACAAGAGAGGTACTTGATTTTTTAGTTTAATAGATTGATTAATAAACAATCAGACGAGTTTCTTAAAAAATTTAAGGCTTCCACATTAGAAGATGAGGATCAATTGTATGAATTTTATCTACACAATTATGCGATTCTTGATGAAACATAATGGAACCCCTTGATGTTTATAGGGGATCTTCAAGTTAGAGCCCTTGCCTCTTACTATAGGAATGAACATCTTAGAGGAGAAATTATGGAAGAATATGATGAAGAATATAAATCTATTACACTTCCAGTGAGAAGAGAGGCAAAGGATTTAGAGGTAATTATTGATTAGTGGATGAGACTTCTTGGGCATAAAGGAGCTGGAAAAATAATAATGAAACTCAAGAAGGAAGACTATGAGAGGATGAAAATGCTAGCTGTAGGATTTGTGCAACAATGTTATAAGTATGTGCAAAACTGATGGAATGAACTAACCCCTGAATTGCAGAAGGAGCCACATTTTGTATATAACTTTACTACTATGCTCCAGAGGGTGTAGAAATAAATGGCAACCAGTATTAACAGAGGAGTTCATTGGATACCCCTTACATTTCAAGCACCTATTCTACTTTTTACAATTCTATATTGGACTAGAAATAAAGGTGATGAATGTGAAAGGGACTTGAAGCTATCAGAATGAGGTGGCTTTCAACATACTAAGGCTTTTATCTATAGCAAGATCAGGATGCTAGTACAATCATGGACCTAAGGCAATTTTCTCTATAGTATAATCAAGACCCTTAGTATTTTTCTTGTGGAAAAGCAAAAAGTTAAGTTGGGGGGAAATGATAGGTCTAGATAATGGTTTGCTTTCTGTTGGTTTTATACAGACTTTTGGATAATTTTGAACATACTTCCTAACAATATTCCATATCATATTATCCTTTTGGTATCTATTATATAGACCTAAAACCCAAAAACATGGTGATGGAATTATGGTTTAATATATTAGCATTAAATGGTTTATATGAATATGTGCATGGAAATATTGATGAAAAGTTATGTTTAATTATGATGGTTATCCTTATGTATGTATTTTGTGAAACTAAATTTTTTGCAATAAAAAATGGAACCATGATACACAGTCATTGCAAGATGATCCTATAGCAAAAGGGGCATTGGATATCGGAATAGGGGAAGCTACAGAAATAGTTGAGCATGGTGATTATTGTTAAAAGGAATTTAGTGAAGATAGAATGTGTGTTATCATAAATAGTTAATAAACACTGAAGAATAGGTTTTTCCGATATGGAACTTTGATAGATGGATGTGTGATTGAATGTAATCTATTTTGACAGAGTTCTAGTTTGATAGGGTTCTCTTTCTTTTCAGTTATAGGTTGAATAATTCCAAATCTTGAATTCATGCTCTAGATATCTAGGAGTGGAATTAATGATTTCAATTAAAGTTGCTGCTTTCAATAAAGACTCCCCCAGTTTGTATATAATTGTTGGTTGATTTTTTAGTTTAGTTAGTTGGTTGTTCATAGTTTATACTATCTGTTATTTTCTAGTTGAAACATGAATCTATAGAATGATTAAATCTAGTTTGTGTACAAGTGTTTTGTAATCTTTCATCTTATGCAATCAATGGAGATCAATTAATGAGATGCATGAAATCTATTAGTTAGATTGAGTTTAGTTAAGTGGGAATAGTTACTTGAGCTGGTCACTCAAGGTATTTTTCTGCAATTCATCTTTTAGTTAATCATTTTTGTTGATAGTTAATATTAGTTTACCATTGTTCAAGATAATTGAGATTTCATTTCTTTCTTATTATAGGTGACTGCTTAGAAACATGCATGTAATAGTTATTATTAGTACTCTAGAGAATAGTTTAGTTGAGTTAGTAATATTAATCATGTTTCTAGTTAACATAGTATCAATTCATTAGCAATAGTTCAGTTATAGCCTTTACTATAGGTACCCATATTAACTAAGTTTTAGTTATACTTTTACTGTTTTATAGTTTTTGTGAATTTCCAACAACTAGAATAACTTTAGAAGGATAGTTTAGGTAGTTTGATTCCATGAAGGAATATATAGTGTTGCACCATCATAAGCTTACACACGTTGGTTGATGATTTAATGTAGTCTTAAGCAGTGTCAAGGGGAATATTTATTTAGTTGACCCTTTGAATTTAGTGACCTTCACCAAGTTTACAAAGCATTAGCTTAGAATCTACACTTACTATGGATACATCTCTACATTATACTTTTGTATTATAGGTTTCTAAGGCATTGAATCATGAAAAATAGTGAGAATGAAAAAAGAGAGCTTACTTCTTTGCTAAAACCAATATCAAGGGTTGGGATATCCATTAATTCTTCTCCTTATGATGCTTGAAACAACCTTGGATTCCATAAGAATCTACATGCTCAAGTGAAGAGAGCCAAAAGATAACAAGAAATCCTAAAATGATTGAACTCTCCTAATGAAACTCAAACTTTCATTGAAGACCTCCCTCCTAAAAGTCATGCACATAGATTCTTGACCAAGTAAAAGCATTTTGATAATTTTATAGTATTTTATAAATTTCAAATTATGCTAAGACCCCTTTTTAAAATTGAAGATATGGCCTACAACCTTGAACATTCCTTACCACATGGCACCAAATGAATGATGCCAACACATCTAGGTAGGTGGGTTGCTACTACTAGATGCATTTTAGTATCCAAGAATCTTAATTATTTCAAGATACATTACAACCACAAAGTTTCTTAATAACCCTAAGAAGTGCCAAAATTTTGCATGACTATTCTCTCAATCATGGAATTGAAGAATTCTTTATTTTAACCTATAGGTGGATGAAAATTCCAAACACATATTTGAAATAGGACAAAGCAAAAGGTATACCTAGATAGTAAATTGGCATAACCTTTCACCCACATCTATCATGCAAGATAATAAAAACATAGAGAACTAATAGACATTCAAGTTCATTAATCTAATAAATGACTAATTACAATGCTTACATCAATTACATGGTAAAAATGAGCCTTATTTAATAATTCAATTAATCATTTATAGTGAAAATGTGGACAATATTAATTATTTGTAGTTGCATTAGTTCATTATTCATTTATTCAATTAAAAATATATAATAAAATATGGGTAACGTTGGTAAAAGTGATTTATATTAACCAAAACTCCATATGGGCATACACCATTATATGTCGATAAAAGTATAATATATACAATAAATCCATATGGACATACAATATCACATATTTGTAATACAAAATAAATGTTCAAAAATTCCATATAGGAATACAACAAAGGACCCTAATATAGTCATTTCCCTCTAGGGGAAGGAAAGAGATCATGAGTTTCCCTTGGCTATCAAGAGGATGGAGATGCATATGATGGTTGTCTCTTTCAAACTCGTTCACTCATCCTCCCATCTAAACTTTCCTAGAGCTCCACCTAATACAATAAAAAGTATAGACATTAATATATAAAAATTAAATTATAAAATGGAATAAAGAAAATTATCACTACATTCATTCTCAACAAGGATGCACTCACAATCTAGAGTTGTGAATCCTTTTGGTAACCATCAAGATAGAAATTAAACTAAAAATGAATATCATTCAAGTTTTCACTAATAGATAGATAAAACAATAAATATAATGTGAAACTAACTAATCTTCTTCATACCTCTATCAAAGACATCAAACTTGCTACTATTGTAGCAACACCATGCTCGATTTGTGTATAAATATTAGGAGTATTTTTTGCATCATTTGAAAATGAAACAACAATATTCAATTACCAAAACTACTTAACATTATTTTACAACACCATTAATACATAAAAATAGGCATGGCTTTAAAATATTATAGAAATGAGCTTTAAATCTTGATTATGATGCTCCAATGTTCTAGAACTCCAAGAAATAAAATACTCTAGTAGAAAGGGTAGTCACAACCTCCTTTGGCATAACAAGATACTGGAGCTTGAAAGAAGATTCAGTTATCAACATTAAAAACAACCACTTCTAAGCCTCCAGGATTAACATTTGTAACAACTCAGCAATTGGGACAACTTGCTTAAAAATCAATATCATCTAGGTTTTCAAAAACCACCTTAGACTCCTCCTGACCAACAACACACTATTAGTGAGAAGGATAGAAAAATCTCCCTTAGTGAACTTCAACAAGAAGACCAGAAAATAATCCTCTTCTAGGAACCAACAAAGGGGCCATATGAGAATAGATCCCAACATCATTAAGGAATTCAAAATCCACAAGCAGATCAGCCTCAAGCACCAAATCTTGATGTAGGAAGAAAAAACTTCCCATAACATAAAAAAACTCTAGGTCTTCAAAAGACACTTTAAGCACAACCCAGACATCAACCAAAATAGAAAAAATAGAAAAAATATGTTCCCACCCAAACCTGAAACACCCTAAAAAAACAAAAATCCTGCCAAGAATCCACCAAAAGGAAACATGAGCTGCCTCTAGCACCAAAACAACAAAAGTAGGCCCTTAAGGAAAAAAATACACCAGAAATCAGCTAACGACAAGAAGCCATCCACGACACAAATAGAGGCTATGCCCCTAAAATAAGCTGATAGAGGGCTAAAGCAGTAGGGAAGAAACTCTGGATAGGCCAAGCACTAGACCAAAAGCAGTAGGGAATACCAAAAGCCACCAAGCACTAGACCAAAAGCCACCATAGGCCTTTAACCCATACAAATTCCAAGACCAAAGCATGAGCTCCAATGAGCATTTGTAGCAAGGTGAGAACACCACTAGAATAATCCACACACACCCCAAGCATAAAGAACTCCTTGACCAGATGTAAACTCCAATAAAGAGCCATAATAGCATGGGAAGGAAACTCCAAAGCTAAAAAATAACTAGTATAGCCATCCAATCCATAGGAAAACCACAAAAAATGCCCAAAAATAGCAAGTGTAGTGAGAAAGCTTGTAGTACAAGAAAAATTTGCATCAACATCTACATCTATCGACCCTCCAACACTAATAGCCTTAGAAAAAAAAGAAGCTCTGAATCTACTCCCTTTCTCACTCGAGCATGACTCCTTCACCAAGAAAAGAGAAAGGGTAGGGGAAAAGAAAGTGTGAAAAGGAGCCAACCAAAAAATAATTTGTTTCTCATCATAGCACCACACAACAACAAAAACCATAGAAGCAACAAGCAAAAGAGACAAGCCAACACCAACGTACCTCCAAAAAGGGGTGGAAGGAAAGAAACCCCACATGAACCACCAAAGGCTACAACCCCAAAGGAACCAAGTGTAGAAGGGCCCGAACGTAGGCCACCGAACTTCATCGTTGTCCTCTGATTTTGAATCACCATCATTTGCAGATGCAAAATTTGAACCTTCACTGTCATGCCTATTCCTGCTCATTACCATTCTTTAGGGGATATCAAATTGTTAACTTGAGTATAGAAAATAATATAGATAATCATGAAAATATTGAGGATACATTTACCAAAGGAGAGATAGTAGTTTTCAAATATTTATTTGTTTTTCATTCTTGTACTTGATATTGAAAATTATCCATATAGATTAGTCGATGTATGCACACAATAGCAATGTAACAACATGAGAGATTGAACACATGTAGGGAATGGAATGAAACTCAAACATAAATCTATATAAGATGATTGCATAATAAATATTTTCATATCATACAAAATTGATCGAACTACTTAAGGAGATATGTATGAATTTACAATCTATGAACGAAATACAAGAAAGAGAGGAATAGAGGAAAAAGATAGAGTAGATGCAGGAAAGTGAGAGGAGAGACAAAAAGAGAATGTGTGTTATGAATAATAAAAATTAGAAAAGAAGGGAACAAAATCATGCTCCCAATTGATGATGCAATGTCCTAAGCCAAAACAATAATATATATTCATTTTTTAACCTTCCATAAAAACTTATTATTTGAATAAAAACACTATCGATCCTAAAAGCTACTCAAATCTTAAATAATTTAGATTTAAAACTACTATTTATGCATAAAAAATAATTATTACATTTCAAATGAAAAATGATAAAAAAATGTAATGCCTTATTAACTTTGTCAAAAGCAACCACAATAAATAGAATATTTTTTATATTAAGATTAAAAAATCTCTTTATTACTTGAGTTAAAGTTTAACAAGCTCCTTGAATATTAGGTGTTGATGTAAAAGACCCAAAATCAACCTATTCAACTTCCAAAAGTGAGTTATAAGAATGGCATTCATATAAGGTTCAACTATTCACATGTAATATTTATAATTCTTTACTAATTGCCACCCTCTGCACTCGACACCATCATCTACCACTATAGGTAGGGTGAATGTTGTGACCTTAAAATTTCATTATAATCATTCTACTAATTTAGTTAATCTTATATTTTAAAATAAAATTTAATAAATTGAATTAAATTAACTTGTTGACATTTACCTAACTATCAAGGGTTGGCTTCAGATATTTTGATCAACATAATTGTAGACCTTGAGGGTTCCTTCCATGATTTCAAATCCCTATGTGAAGAGCACTTGGCTAGTTTAGAAGCCAAGATATTAGATACTAATATTGATATAAAGAAGCTTCTCCATGCTTGTCACATTTTAGTGAATAATTGTGCAAACTCTTTGGAAGTCCTGTTTTGTAAATTAGTGAGCTCAAGGAGGACCAATTTAATTTTTATGATTCAATGGAGAAAGATCACTCGACGAAAGGTAAAGGAAAAAATGGTGTGAAATATGATGGTAAAGGCCCTGATATTAGAGGGTCAACTAACTAGAAGAAGTCCTTTGAATCTGAGAAGAAAGAGTTGTTGGAAATGATTGAAATGCATAGGAGCCAGGAGCTTGAGGTGGCCAACACCTCAAGCAATATGAAATAGTGTTTTATTCTCTTTTTTGTCTGTTGTCTAATTTTTGTTGGGACTCGGTTTCTTTCTTGTTGTTTTTTCATTTTGTTACTGATGGGTGTTGCTAATACTTTCCTATTTTATCTCTTGAGAAACACTTTATTTCTTTTGTTGTTCCAGGTTTTGGTTTGTTGTTGGTGTCTTACTGTAGTATCTTCTGAGTAGAATTTTGTGTCTTAAGTTGTAAAGGGTTTTAGGTCCCTTCAAAACTTGCTTTTCCCATATAATCAAGACTATCAAAGCCAAATGTCTCACTCAATAGAGCTTTTGTCATGACCATTTGATCCACTGTAAATGTATCATGTTCACATGTTTTCCAACTATCCTTAGGATCATAAACAAAAAGAGACCCATAAGGCTGTAATACATGAGGTGGAACTCAAGGCCTATAAGAATCACCCACATCACCTTGTACTAGAGGCCTAGTATGTTGTATAAGGGTCTAAGTGAGCAAGTTAATGGAATCTAAGGTCTCTAGTTCAACATCCTCCCTCACAATGAAAGGGATAGTCACATAATATAACTCATGGGGTAAAAGTACAAAGTTTTTTCACACTTACAACCAACTTATCAACACTAGTGAATTTAATTATTTCTAACTAAAAATAAATTTTGGTCAAACATATGATCTAGTAAGATTCATTCTATCCAAGTTAGATATTTCCACAACTTTTCCAACTAATATTGTTGACTAAATGCATATGTAGTACCACCTTGAAGCCAATTGACCAAAAAAATAAAATTATTTGAAAAACTTGATGTATCAACAACTCCTACTCATGTAAAAGTAGGTTATCAACACAAAAATATAAGGTTGATTACTGTGTCAATAAAAAATAGTTAAAAATATTAAAAAGGATTGAAAAAATATGATGCACTAGATAAAAGAATCTATATCAAGATGCTATAATTTTTTTCTATTTTAGATAAATAGTTAATATGAAAGTTAATGTCAAGTAGAAATATTTGTGTTTTAATACACACAAATTTTAATATTTATTTTAAAATATATATTTATCAAAATTAGAAAAAAATATATCCATCCAATAAAGTTTCAAGTTATAAATAAACACAAAAATTGAAGGAAAATAAAATATTTTTTTCTATATAAAGATCAACATCTCATGTAACTTCATTTTTCAACATTTTATTAGTAACTAAATTATAGTGTCAATTTATAAAAAACTATATTCAAATAATTAGCATTTTATTAGCAACTAAATTATAGTGTCAATTTATAAAAAACTATATTCAAATAATTTGTATTTGGATATCAAGTTTCCACAATCCATATAGCTAATTTGAATTATCATTTTTGGATTTGATTGTGTCTGATATTTTTGCATCAATGTTTCTGATCACACTCTGTGATCCATCATCAGGATGAAAGAGAGCTAGATGAGAAGAATATTTTTTTATCATTTCTTCTCCTCTAGCTCTCTTTCATCCTAATGGTGGATCACGGAGTGTGATCCGAAACGTTGATGCAAAAATATCAGACACAATAAAAAAAAAATTCAAAAAAATACAAACATAAAATATACTAAAAAAATGTATTTTATTAGTTTACATCATTTCAAAATTTAAAACATATAGCCACTTTTTAGTGATTCAAGATTAAAAGTTGGATCGGTGTTGGTTGTTTCCTTTATAAAAGTGTGACACAACTTTGTACTTTTACCCTATGTCTAGCCATTGGTTTTGGTTTCTAGTTTGGATCATGTTGTGCCCCTAGTCTATCCTATGTTGAGCCCCCACCTCTACCCTGTAACTCCCACATGTCAAAGTAATTTGAGATCTAATTGAGGAAAACCTCATAATATAGTTTCCTCAAAAACTATTATGGTACTTCATAGTTATTGCATGGAGATGGTAAAATACCATCCACCACCTATCCCAAAAAATATTCTTTATCCCTTGATGGTGGCACAAATGGATAAGGTGTTGAATGCACAAGACAACTAAGAGGGGGGGGGTGAATCAGTTGTACCTTAAAACTTCAAAACCATCACAAACATTTGGATCCACATTAATTTAATTCACCCTTAATCTATTAGAATAATTAATCATGAAAGCATATAACTAAAATAGAAACAAATCAACACCATACACAAAGAAACACTAGATTTACATGGAAAACCCAAGATGGGAAAACCCACTATGAGGATTAGCTCACAATATAAAGTAATATTGATACCGAATACAAAGGGCTCATTTCTAGAGGGCTCATTGCCATAATAGAAAAGAAGATAGAGAAGAGTGTTACAATGAGAAATCCAAATCAATTCAACAAAAAATTTCACCACAACATCACCAACACCTTCTTCTCACTACATTTAGTAATCTAACACATGAAAGCTTGCACTAAAATACTCAAATGCACACCTCACAACTTTGCAATTCACATCATTTGCAATACACACATATATCTTCACATCCCTCAACAACTCAACACATATTTATACCAAATTCAACCTTGAACACATTCTCCAAGGTTGGCTATGCACCTCAACCATGCAAATTCAAATTAGGTCAGCACCAAAACATTCCCACAGTGGGAAGAAATGAAGGTAAACCACAAAACACCTTAGCTAGGACCTAAATCCACTCATACATACCATGCCATGTTTCCAAAAACACTGAAGCAACTTTCATAATTAGTGTAAACATTCAAGGTTGGTTGAACCTATGTTAACACCATTAGCATTTAAGTACACATGTCCTCAAATCTAAAAGATGGCTCACAGACACCACATAACACTTGAACGCAATCTAGAATATTCCCCAAATACCCTAAAATCCAGCAAATTCCTTTGCAACTACTGTCATTTGAATAATGTGCACACCTAGTACACTCAAATGATTCTGTCATACACTGCAACTCAAGAAACTACCTTCTGAAGCATGAAACATCAAACAACTTCAAATGAAGAAAGAAATAAACACTATCAACACCCTTCTAGATTTGTAAGATCTGAAACCACTCTATAGATAATTGTGAAGCAAAGAATTTTCTCCCAAACACCTCTATAATACACATTTAACACACTGGTGAACATGACTTCCTCTACACAAGGATCTAGTACACCAAATTTTGAATGCAACATGTTTGAACACCTTTGATCAACAAATTTAAAAAAAAAATAGATCTTCAACATAGAATAAATGTGGAGCCAAACCAAAATGCTACTCTGGAACACATAACACCACTGCAACACATTATTTCCTCTTTTTATTCAATTTTCTCAAAAGAACTTGGAAACCAAACACCAAAAACATATCATCAACACTACCTCATTACCATCAAGCCAATTGCAACATAACAACTCAACCATCCATCCATAGACAAAATCTTATCAAATCAACACTAGAGATGGACACTAGTAACTTACTAGTGACAATATAATGCAACTAATCAAAGTTGTAGACACCTAAAAATGGTCTGAAGAATCTAATTAAATAAATACGACTTATTTGATTAATTAATCTTAATTCATCTACTTAGTAAATAAATTAAAATATTTATTTATATTAAGTTCACTATTAATTCTTCTATTTTATCATATTATTCCATTGAATTAAATACACAGCTTCATATTCCTCTTTATTAAATGAGAAAGTATCAAATATTTGTTTTATTTAATTAAATCTTCCTAATTTTCTAAATTTGAATAAATCAAGTATATTTGAAAATAAATGCATAAATCAAATCCCTCTATTCACTCACCAATAAAATTAGATTTCTCAAATCTAATTAATTTAACTAGCATTTGTGGGAAAAGCCTTGGGGACAAACCTGTAGGCAATCCTCTCAATCTTCTTCCTCAAATCTTTCCTCTCATCTTTCCTAGTGCTTACATGGGGAGGAATAATCTCCCATGATCAGCTCCACCTTCTCATCTCTTACCATTCAAATCTCCAGATTTAATCTCAACCTCTGTTGTGTTACCCCTGTGCAAAATTGTTGCTGGAAATCTATATATACACCTTCTGAAGCATCAAAATGATTTGAGAAATCCCAATTTATGCAAACTTACTCTGCAAGAATACAACCAAGTAACCAAGCAATCATAAGCATTAGCATTAGCATTTTAGTATCATCATAGTAGCATGGCATCAGTAGATTTCATATCATGACAACATCATTAGTTTTTACTGTAGCTTCCTTTTATCAGTTTGCATCAGGATAGTTTATAGTAGCATAATTATATCATTTGGAAATCATTCTTAATCATCACATCATTACATTTAGCATCTATTCCGTTCTCTAGATAGTCATTTTAAATAGTTACGGTGCTTACAAATTTGAGAGCTTCTGTAATTGGATAAATCTTTGGAGATAGGAGACAATGGGACACATTCAAGATTTTCTCTATTTTAAATTAGTTTAATTCATGTTTAAATCTTGATACAATGTTTCATTAAGAGGTGTATTTAATTGTATTAAGTTTACTTTATCCACACTTACAAAAGAATCATCAAAGACAACATCAACTCAATACCAATTGCTCACATCCTTGCAAAAAACTCCTCATATAGTTGACACCAATGAAAACACCAAAGCTTGTTGACATCAATGACAACACCAACTGCACATACTTAAAACAATCACCCCTTTTGTTATTGATGGAAACACATGATGTGAAAAACCATCAACAACAAACACAACACTTTTGATCATCAATATTCTTGCTCCATACCAACTCTTCTTCTCTTTCTTTCTCCCCCTTACATCATATGATTAGAAAATTTTTGTTTGGGCTCTAAAATTGAACAAGTGATTTTTGTGTTTGTATGGTTGATAGGCTTATGCTCTCACCTTAACTGGGTGATCCAAAAATCTAGAGTCATCCTTTTTATGCATTCTTCAAGTTTTATTACATCCTTTAGAAGGCCTACCATAGTGGGAAAAATTACTCACCCTATGAGAATGACCTAAGTGGGTTCAAACCAAGGCTAGGTTTTTCCACCCCACTATAAAATTTAAAGCAAATCTGGGTAAACCCACTTTTTTCGGAAGTGTGCAAGATAACCATCCCCAAAACCTTTCTTTTAAATATTGGGAGGTCTCCTAAGGGAGTTTATCACTTGCCACTCTGAACGAAAACCCTTTCCAAAAACCTACTGTAGTATCCAACTGAGTCAGTAACCAGACATTGTAATACTCGCAGTGTAAGGGGAGGGAAGAATCTACCCCCAAGACACTCATCAAATAATTTCCAAGGACCGTTTGCTCAAGGGATCGAGAAATATAACCTTGATTACACACCTGGAAAAGACAAAAACACAGGCACCCTCTAGGGCGTGACATGGTTGTGTGAGTCGATGTAATTTTAAGATGTGGGCTATTAAGTATAACAATGACCTTTTGACTGTTAAGAGTGATTATGTCTGAAGTGCTTTATTGTTATCAAACTAGTGAAAATAGGACCATGTGTGGTTCTTTTAAACACACACTATCTATTTAGATTACAACTCTTAAAAACAACTATCTTCATTTGAGTGTTGTGTATTCCAAAATCATTAAAAATTCAGATAAAAGATCATCCTGAAAAATACAAACAACTTGGGCAAAAACAAAACTGAGAACATATGATTAGAGATTGGAAAACCACTAAGTTTGTTAGAAAATATCTTTCTAAAATAATTAGAAAACCCAAGACACCACTTAGTTACAAACATCTTTTGCAAAGATGACATTTCTTATATCAGAATAGGAAAACTTTGTTTCATCATAGAACTTTCCTCCATAGGTTTCATGATTTCAATAGGGGTTACACTAATGATTATGCTGTAGAACCTTTGAATTCACAAGCCTAGATTCAGACAAGTGCTCTTTCACAGGGATCTAACCATAGTCAATGTAATCATTAATCCTCCATTCCACAACCTGCCATAGAATACTCTACCATACCTGATTAGTTTTTACGATAGATAAATCTTTGGAAACCTTAGGTTGACATCCAAAATCAAGGAATTACCACCTTATGACCATTTGGTGACCTAAAACTCTCATTCAACAACCAAGGCTAACCACACCAATATTTCAACTTGATAACGTGCACATTGAAGGCACTCAAACTGACATTATCAGTTGCTTGAGAACATTTATTTTTGAAAAGAATGAAACACCCCATCAATTCCTCACAGCTTCCATAGTCTTGGATGAAGAAGAAGAGAAAGCAGACATAGAAGTTGAGATACCCATATTTCCACCCCCTGCTTGGCATTAAATAGAAACTATAGCACTTCTGAAACAAACTATAGCACATCTAAACTCTGTTCTAGTGCCTCTGAAGAAAATTATAGCGCTTCAACCCTCTATTTTAATGCTTCTAAACAATCTTACAACACTTTTTCCACAACAAACCAAGCTACCAAAATTTTAGTCACACCATTCTAGCACTTCTGATCCATATTATAGCACTTCCACGGTCAAACATAGCACTTCTTGTGTCTGTTTCAGTGATTTTGATTAATGTTATAGCACTGTCATAAAAAATACCAGTTTAAATTATCAGCCGATATGTTAGCGCTTATGTGCTCTGTCTTAGCACCTCTGCACTTCTTTACAACGTGTTTATCATAAATTCTAGCACTTCTACATTATATTATAGCACTTCTGCCCTCTATATTAGCGCCTCTAGAAAGAAAAACATAAAAATAGAGAGTCTTCTAAAACAACTGTTAGACATTTGGACATCAGAAACATAGGATTTTTACCAGTTAGAAAGATTTTATAGATCGGACAGAATCCCAAAAATCGAAAACAATGTAGGTTCTTACAAGTTAAAATTGTTTCAAACAAAACACAAGATCTGAAAAAATACAAAGTGTTCAATTATCAAAACAAAACCTAGATTATTGAGCCAATTTTTCTCATCGGGATTTTGAGATCCTACCATCATAAAACAAAAAAACTCAATAATCAAGAATTTTAACTTAGCCTTGTCAAATAGAATACATCATTCTATTGGGCTTCTTTAAAAAAATCAAATTGACACTAACACCACATAGAAGATCTAAGTTTAGGGTAAAACAAACAAAACTTGTATGCCAATCTGAACAAGATTGCAAAGGCAAAAACTCAGAGAGACAAACTAAAAATCTAAACATGACTGAAGAAAACTCTTTTTTTTGATACCAACCAAATGAGAACAATGAATTAACACAAGAATATATACAACATGCCCAACAAGACCCAAATTTTTATAAATTTATGGAAAAGGTCTTAGAACAAGACATGGATAAATACCTCTCGATGTTAGCAGAATTAGGGGCCAAACTTCTAAAAGATTTTGACATCAATTAGTTGAAGGAAACACCTAGAACCAATGAGACTAAACCAAACAACACCTAGGATATAGATCAAGTGGTTTCCTTGACAATTCAAATGCAAACCCTACAACAATAGGTTCAAAACATGCAAGCAGGAACCACAAAAACATATTTATTAAAGGAAATTTTTCCTTTCCCTTTTCATCCATGTGTGGATATGATACCCTTTCCAAGGCATTGTGAGTTTCCTAAATATGACAAATACAATGGAAAACTAGACTCAATTGACCATGTGTGAGAATTCATAACAATGAGCCTCAAATTTTCACAGGAAGATACCTACCTCATGAGGTTATTTCCTAGGAGTTTGGGGGCCCATTGTATGGAATGGTTCTCAAAATTACAACCAGGGATTAGATCCTTCAAAGAATTGGTCAAAAAATTCATTTCTCAATTCTCCTTCAACATAACACATGACTTAACCATAAAGGATCTCTATAATCTGAAATAGAAAAATGGTGAGACATTCTTATCATTCTTACAATGATGGAGAAATTTGTTCACTAGATATCCTCGATCTATACTTGAAGAGGAGAAGATTGAATTATTTATAGACAACTTAAATGATTAGATGAGTTATAGACTTGAATTGCAATGTCCCCCAACATTCAAAAAAGTAATTGAGAACGAGCTCAAAATTGAAGAAGCCCTAGTCAAACAAGGAGTGATTAAGCACTATAGTGAAACATCCAACAACGCAAATCACTATGGAAACAATGACAAGCCAAAATTTTGGTAGAAAAATAGAAATACTGGAAGCAATGAACCTATAACTGACAATGTAAAACTAGTATTCAATTTGACAGCATCAACTGCCAAAGCAAATCAAAATGAAAACCAAAACAATAGTCAAGGCACTATTCAAAAAAATAACACCAACAATGGAGAATCATGACTGTCATACCAAAGACAACCCAATCAATGAAAATTCACCCCATTAGGACAAACATTGGAATCAACAATGAGAGAAATCATTGCAAATAGACTTATTACTTTACCAAAAGCTCAAAATTGGGAGCCAAAGGTAAAACCATCATGGTGGAATGATATAGATTATTATAATTTCCATAAGAATAAAGGACATAAAACAAATGACTGTATGCAACTAAAACACCTAATACAAGACTTGATCGAATCCAAGAAGGTGTTTGTTGAAGGGAATTAGAAAAACAATGATCACACTGCATTTACCAATCCATTACCCAACATTGAAAAAGGAGAGTCTTCTTCTAGTGGTCAGGGAAAAAGTATAAACTATGTCTATGACACCACCATTCTTTTCCTTTCCAAGGTAGAGAAAAATGACATTGATGCTCAAAAAGATGACACAAACATCAATGAAATTGAATCCCTAAACATAATGCCAAAAAAAAACACATTTGATAATCAAATCAATGTTCTAAAGATCAGGGAAACACAAGACCATCCACAAGTCAATATAACGACAAGGGGGCAGTCCAGAGTAATATTGAAAGGAATTTCCTCCAAAAATAATGATCCCCCATCACACCAATACAATATCATATACCAATTACAAAAGATACCTTCGCAAATATCCATTCTATAACTTCTCAAAATTTCACCATCACACAAAGAAGTTTTAGAACAGGCTCTAGTAGCTACAACGGTCCCTAATAATTTGGATGTTTGTCAATTCCAAGCCATGGTGGGACATCTCACCACACCTCATTGTCTGTCATTCTCTGAACAAGATGATGTATCTTTAAATAACCCACACAATGCAGCCTTGCATATAGAAGTTCTAATCCATAAACACCATGTTAAACATTTTCTAATAGATGGAGGAGCTGGTTTAAATATTTGTACCTTAAAACTGATTCATGCACTAGGTTATTCTGACAACGCCATTGATTCTAGAAGAAAAATAACAATAAAGGCATATGATGAAGAGGAAAGGTCTTCCAAAGGGCTTATTATACTTCCAATTCAAGTAGGGTCGATTGTCAAAAACATTGTTTGTCAAGTGTTAGACAAAGATCACACATAAAACATACTATTGGGTCATCCATAGATCCATGGTATGCAAGTAGTACCTTCAACATACCATCAATGTCTAAAATTTCCTGTAAACGGATAGGAGGTCACCATATCAACTAACAACAACAATCCACAGACTTACAACATGTTAAAAGCAACTCAAGACACTCTGGTACCTCATAACAGAGACATCAATACTTCTACTTCATCCACTATGGATAGCCAACCCAATTTCATATCTAAATGGGTTGAGAAGAAGAATCTAGAGAAAGAAACAATTGTCACAGACACATCAAACACTGAAGGTCCTATAAACAAATTATCACAACACATTTTAGAAAAGGTTTAGATAAAGGAAAAGGGTTTAGGATAATATTCTCTTGAGTATTTTTTGTGCCTATCATAGTTGCTACCATCACCAAAAACATATGGACAACCCATATTAAAAACTCCAAGTTCATCGCAACCCATCGCAACTCTAAATGAAAGGTTTATAAAAGCAGATACACTTGAAGATGAGTTAGAAGACAAATCCATTCTCAGTTGGCTATACAAAGATTAGGAACCATCAACATTAGCGAATGCTAGCATAAAAAATAGATCAGTATGGAAAAGGGAAGGCCATTTTAGAGAAAATGGGTTACAAAGGTCAAGGACCAATTGGAAAGAGAAAGTATAGTATTATTGAACCCATTCAACCTCTAACATTACAACCTAAAGAAAAAGCAGGATTAGGCTACATAACTGAACAAAGAGAGGAAGAAACCCAAAAATCAATGGAAAGGATACTACAAATGAGAGATGGCTCTGACACAGACTCCAACGAATATGAATGGGATCATCTATCTGCTACATCTTATACTAACAAAGAGGTTGATGTTATCCAAGTATACACAACCTTATGAGAGGAGGGGCAAGGTTTAGAAAATAGAACATTTGTTATGGGATCAACAAATATTGATGACTCAACCGAGGATGATCAGACATCGAGTGAGTCAGAAAACTTGGAGGTGAGTACTGTCATAGACCTCAAATTTCCTTCCAATAACTTTGACCACCTAGCTATCATGACACTTAAAATAGTTGACCTTATTCAGACCGATGACTTGTTGCCTTTAATACACCCTGAACTTATTGACTGGGAACCCACCGAACATATTCTCATACCAGTCTTTTCAAACGATGATGCCATCATAAATTATCTTTTTAGTGATGAAAATGATACAAGTACTATTCATAACACTCATAATGATGCTTTACAATGAGAGGGTGCCAAATCTTTTAGTTGAAAAATTAATAATAGGAAAAATAAATCTAATAATGAAAACCTCTTTGAGGCATCATTAGACTTTGAAAAGAGAAAAATAAAGAACGTATCCAATAGTGGAAACCTTTCTAAGGGGCTGAAGGATGAAAGATTTGACACTCTCCCAAAACATTACCATGATAGAGCATCAGTACTGGTAGAGCCGACACGGTCTATAAATTTGGGAACAATTGAACAGGAAAAGATCTTACATCTAGCAGCATCCATGACATAATAGGAGAAGCCTACATTCACTAGATTCTTTGAGCAGCGACACATAAATTTTGCATGTTTTTATTCTGACATGCCAGGATTGGATCCAAAACTCCTAATGCATCATCTATCACTACCAAAAGGAATCAAACTAATCAAACAAAAATTGAGAAAGATGCATCCCCACATCGCCCTTCTGGTTAAAACTGAACTGAATAAATTATTGGATGCAGGTTTTATCAGGTCCATAGATTATGCAGAGTGGATCTCAAACATTGTGCCAGTGTCCAAACCTGATAATAGCATCAGAATATGCATAATTTTTAGGGATTTCAACAAGGCATGCCCAAAAGATGATTTTCCTTTGCCCATCATTGACATAATTGTTGATCTAACAACAGGACATGCCATGTTATCTATAATGGATGGCTTCTTAGGATATAATGAAATAAAAATAGCACCTGAAGATCAAGAAAAGACGAAATTCACTTGCACATGGGGTACATTCTGATGGAATGTCATGCCCTTCGGATTGAAAAATGTAGGTGTGACATATCAGTGGGCAATGACCACAATTTTCCATGACATGATGCATACTTTCATGGAAGATTATGTGGATGACATCTTAGCAAAATCACACACCAGGGAAGGACATCTGGAAATACTTGATAAAATCTTCACTAGATTGGAAAAATTCAATGTAAGTTTAAACCCAAAGAAAAGTGTCTTGGAGGTGACATCAACAAAAATTCTTGGTTACATAGTGTTAGAAAAGGGTATTGAAGTGGATCCATCTAAGGTTAAAGCAATAATGGAGATGTCGCTGCCTAAAAATATCAGTGAATTACGGTCCCTACAAGGTAGGTTACAATCCATCAGGAGATTTATCTCACAACTGGTAGATAAGAGTCACCCATTCAATCATCTACTTCATAAAAATGTTTCATTCAAATGGGATCATAACTGTGAAACAACTTTTAGTCAGATAAAGTAGTATTTGGTGTCACCTCCAATACTCATGCCACCCATAGCAGAAAGGTCACTATTACTGTATATTGCAACAACTAACATATCTTTAGGAGCTTTATTAACATAGGAGGATTCTGAAGGAAAAGAACAAGCAATTTACTACATCAGCAGGACTCTCAATGGATATGAAATAAACTATACATTCATAGAAAAAGCTTGTTTAGCAGTAGTATTTGCAACTAAGTAGTTGTGACACTACATGTTGACTCATATAGTCAAGCTCATAGAAAAATCAGACCCATTGAATTACCTACTCGGTAAAGCTGCTCTACCAGGAAGACTGGAAAAATGGGTCATGATCTTAAGCGACTTTGACATCCAATATTTCGACATGAGAGACATCGAAGGATAGGTGATAGCAGATCAACTAGCTGAAGCTCCATTATAGGATCATCATCCAATGAACATTGAATTTGTAGATGTCGACATCATGAACGTTACAACACAAAAATGGACGCTTTATTTTGATGGATCATATACACAAAGAGGAGCTGGTGCAAGAATTCTATTTGTCACACCTCAAGGACACACCATTCTAATATCCTATAGGTTAATGTTTCCATGTAAAAATAATATAGCTGAGTACGAGGCATTTATTATCGGCATCAAAATAGCTATTGAATGGAAAATCATAGAAATGCAAGTGTATGGGGACTCACAGCTTGTCATTTATCAAGTAAATGACAAGTATCAAACAAAGGATGAGAAGCTCATGCCTTATAACCAAATGATAGATGATCTCAAAAAGTACTTCATGGATATCAAGTTCGAGCAAATACCAAGGGCAAAAAACAACAGTGTAGATGTCATAACAACAATTGCCTCCCTTTTTTAATTATTAGAAAATAAAGGTCGATATGAGTTTATGGTTGAACAAGTATCTAATCCTGCATACGATAACCCTGATTCACATACCATATGCCACATAACCAACACTCAACCCTCACAATATGGAGAGATCTATACTTACCTCAAAGATAACATTCTTCCTCTTGATCTCTCTAGAAACCAAAATTGTAACTTTATCCATCAATCGGTGCGACATACATTAATCGATGACATCCTTTACCGTCGAGGTCTAGATGGTACTCTTCTCTAGTGTTTGGAACATCACGAATCTAAAAAATCCTGACGAGAGGTCCATGAAGGTATTTGTGGGACTCATTCAAGTGGGCCAACCCTAGCTAAGAAACTCCTTCGTTTAAGGTATTACTGGTCGAACATGGAGAGGGAGGCATATCAATATGTTAAAAAGTGTCTGAAATGTCAGATTCATGGTAATCTAATTCATGCGTCATCACAAGAATTACAACCTTTCACATCCACATGGACCTTTTGTCAATGGGGACTAGACCTAGTAGGGAAAATAAATCCTTCTTCATCTAATGGAAACAAGTTCATCATCATAGCAACAAAGTATTTTACAAAATGGATAGAACCAGTTCCTTTAACAACTGTCACTAGAAAAAAAATTCATCTTTCATACTCAACTACCTCATCTGTCAGTATGAGGTACCTCAATCCATTATCACAGATAATGGCCGACCTTTTAAAAATTAGGACGTCTAGGAATTATGTGAACAATTCCATATTCAACATCATTTTTCAACACCATACTATCCATAGGGAAATGGCCAAGTAGAAGCCTCAAATAAAACAATCCTAAAAATACTGAAGAATATGGTAAACGATGTTGGACGTGATTGGCATGTTCAGTTAAATCCTGCACTATGGGCCTACATAACCAACATTAGAACACCAACAGGAGCTACACCATACGCCTTGGTGTATGGATCAGAGGCCATTCTACCAATTGAGGTAGAAATGCCATCACTCCATGTATCACTAAAGGGTATCATAAGAGATGAGGATTATAGAGTTTCAAGGCTACAGGAACTGGAATTACTGGATGAATGATGTCAACAAGCAGTCAATCATTTGAAGGCCTACCAACAAAGAATGCCAAGGAGTTACAATCATAGGGTAAAACCTAGAGTCTTTCAAATTGGAGATTTGGTCCTAAAGGAAAACCCTAGGAATCAGCAGGATAGAGAAAAGAAAGGGAAGTTTGAAGCTAACTGGTTAGGTCCCTTTGTAATCATATCAGTGTATGGATCAAGAACATATCAATTGTCTACACCAGAAGGGGATCTGTTTGATGAACCTATCAACAATATCCATCTCATAAAATTCTATACCTAAATCACTTAGTGCATGAATTAGTTTATGAAAAAGGGTTACCTTGATGAAAACTTGGCAAATAGGCATCTTGGTGATAGAAAAATACAAAAAAATAAAATAAAAATACAAAAATACAAAAAAATAAAAAAGAATGAAAAGATGCAATAAAAACATATAGTGAAAACCTGGAAACAAGCACTATTTGTGATTCGAATCAGCTCTCCCATCTATTTGGACACATGCCATGGTGGTTGCTTTCACCATCATCATTTTTGCATCCATTATCATATCATATCACATGGTCATGTCTCACCCTGGCTTGGGGGAAACATTTGAAGATCATCGGGGGCAACATAAATCTTGAGCTTAACAAAAGGGACAAACAATAGGAGGAAAAACAAAACAAAAACAATGTTTTAAGCATAACCCAATATAGAATATCAATCACCATCGAAAATGCATCAAACATCCATATCACATCAGAAAATCCAAAAACAAGTCAAACAGGTCAATATCGAAAATCCAAAAACATGAATCTGTGTCAGTCGAACTACGTGGTGTCTACGTATATAACGTAGGCAAGGCTAATCTTTGATTAGCCCCCAAGGCCCCTAGGATAGGTCTTTAGGTTAGGTTTGATCCAAAATATTGAAAACAAAAAAACATTATAAAATCAAGATTGATGATCTAATATGAATAAATGATTGAATACTATAAGAAAATGTAAGATATGTTGTACTTTTTATCATTGCTATCATTTCTTTGGACCAACTCAATGATGTATTGAACTAGAGAAGCTAGGAAGAAGAAATGGTATTTTCTTTGTCTACTGTCTATGAATTAATCATAATTTCTATGTGAATCGTCATGGGAAATGTTCTACAAAGTATCATGGATGACATTCCAGTTCACATTGGAAAGTGGTTAATTCTTGTTTGTTTACACAAGAAATGCTCAGGTCATCTCGATTTAATTATACCTCGATGCTTTTGTTCGCTTGCAATATCAAAAATTATGAAGGTAGTACTCAGGTCATCATCATTTTACATTATACTTTTGATGCTTGTACTCACTTTCAAAATTTTAAAAGCTCAATGATGATACAAAGCACAAAAGTATTGTTAAAATGCCTATGTTTACATGTAGATTTGCATGGTAGAAGTAGATTGCATCCATAATAGTGTTACATCTGCAGAGTATTTGTTACAAAATTGGTGAATCATTCATTTAATAATTATCTTTTATCATAATAGACTGAGTATACTTGACATTAACAAAAACATCCTCATGATCATATAGTTGAATCATTATATACATTTACATACATTAAAAAGCATTTACATCATCATTTCATCATTCATACATTTTAATCAAATCATTTTCCATTCTCCTCATATCATAACGAAAATCTCAACATACATATATCTATATCATTCCATTTTCATAAACATACATCATCAACATAACTCATTACATTCATCCATTTATTATATCACATATCCATATATAATCCATCCATTTGATCATAAAGTTCATCAATTTTATTTCATCATGTATCATTCAACATTTTCATCCATATATTTGCATTTACATCACATATAGTATATCATTTAAACACATCAATCCATAATCATGAATCCATATACATCATGTATCCATATAACATGCATCCATACATTACCATTATGTGCATCATAGATAGAACAACATCATATCAAAGCATACCATCATAATAATAAAACCATCACATAGCATATAGAACATTGAAGAAAATGCATCCATCGGAGAATCATATAGAACACATAATAGAGGGAAGAATCCGCTGCATCTCATATATAAACAAAATCACAATGTCAAGTATACAATGATGTTTGAAATGAAGAGAGATATAAAACCAAATATGGTTGTATATCAAAATAATCAAAGTCTACATCACATATCAAATGTAACACAGACAACAATCAAGTGTTGTTGGCTCTAGACAGTGTGGGCATCGCAGGATCAGGACCCCTACCACCAGAAGAACGAGGATCCCTAGGATCTCTAGGTAGGGGCTGGGTACCACCTCCACTAACAGCCCTGGATCATGACCTGGTAGAACAAGACCTCACATAACTAACTCTTTGCTCAAAAGGAATTGTGTCATAATATCACACTCTATAGAACTCAATCTCCTCACCAATGCGAGCAACCTCTCGCATGTAATCTACTAGGGAGGTACCATCTGCTAGTCTGTGTAATCTATCGATAGAAGCCTAAGCACCCTCTATTGTAAACCTAGTTGCATCCCTCTCGGTTTTCAACGAAGTAATCTAAGCTTGGGCTGCCTCGATTGTCTGTCTGGCTGCATCCCTCTCAGCTATCAATACTACAATCTGTGACTGAGCTGTGACTAACTGAGCCTGCACTAATGATAGAGTCTCTGCATACAACTTAGCATGTGCCTGCATCTGAGCCTAGGTCTGCTCTAGTAAACCTTGAGCCTGAAGAAGCTGCTTCTGAATGGTCTCTAATTGAACTTGAAGATCTGCTATCTACAGTCACTTTAAAACACCTCCCATAGCCTGCCTCTTACGAGCATAGTGTCACCACGAAAATCTAAAGTAGGGTCTGACCCACCCGCAACCTCTCCATTATCAAATATCTCATCTCCGCTGCTCTCATCTCCGTTGCTCTCGTCTTCACTGCTCTCACCACCAACATCTTCCTCTACCTTAACATCCTCCTCTACCCCAACATCCTCCTCAGGTTCGACATCTGCCTCACCAACCACACCAACATCCTTTTCCTCAACCCCTCCAAAATCTTGTCTCCTTCATCTCCGACCGTGTGCAATGGGAACATCCTCCTCTACAGGTAATGGGGCAGCCTCATCTAGAATGGTAAGGCGTGGAAACGGATACAAAGCGAAAAACTCAGCATAATCTATTGTAACTAGAGGCTTGACAATATCTGGCCGAATGTCCCACACAAATGTCTATAAAGCCTAAAATTCCTAAACTACCGCAACATATGACAAACAAGGCTCACAATTTGCTGTATTCGACTGACAACGAGTAGTGAGCAACACCCTAGGGCATACCCTGTACCATCCCATATTGTCTATAAACCCGTCTGATCAAGAATCTCTCTAAAACCCGATGAGCACTGGTGCGGCCAATTAGGATCATCAAATAACAAAGAAATGGTAGATGAATATCATCATCGTCCTAATGATCACAATCTAGGTAGGGATGCCATGTCATAGACTCTATCGTCAATAACTCTCCTCCAATACTCTAACTTACCCAGTCTAGATTGAGTAAGTGGGCTGACATATCTGAACACATAAGGTCTCATGGGTGGCCTATGTCTAACTAGAACTAGACGTGTAACAGCTATGTGCTCCCACGCCCATACCTGAAGCAAAGTAATGTCGACTAATAAACTTTGACGATGGAGATACACAACTAAATGTAAATCATGATATAAATGGGAAAGCCTACACATTCCCCAAGCAAATATGGTGCCATGAACAACCATACTCTCCAAAAAATAGCCCCAACCAACTGAGAATCCCTTAGACTTGTGATCAAGAGTAAGGAATCTGCCGATGAAACCAACAAGTACTATAGGAAAAGTGGTGTATGCATCAACCATCTCATGCCATGGAATCCACTCTCCAAAAATACCATCATCTTGAAACACTCTATGAAGGGAATCAGTCCCACCCTACTCTGTCAAATCATATATGATAACATCTCCAACAATCAAAAGCTGTAGAATTTTCTAGACATCCTTTGGGGTGACTGTCATCTCACCAGTATGAAGGTGAAAGGTGTTGTGCTTGATATGCCACCTCTCAGCTAGCACTGTCAACAAACCCCGATTAATCCTAATATGGGGCATACATAGGAGAGGAGACAATCCACAACGTGTGATAATAGCTGTCTCAGGCTATGCCAACTGTGGTATAAGATCAAATGTCCAAGGGAAACACACTCGAACCTGGAGTTTCCCCAATCGCTCCTATTATCATAACAAGATCAAAGTCAATAAATTCATGTCAATCATCAAATAACATTAAAATACCATATCAAATCAAGTCAGCTCTTGGTGAGAATTTTGATCAAATCTCATGAGCACACATCATTGAACCTCACCTATCATGAGGTCAATCATCAATGCATCAAATCAACTTCACCTATCATGAGGTCAATCAACAATGCATCAAATGAGCCTCACCTATCATGAGGTCATCATCAATGCATCAAATCAACCTCTCTTATCATGAGCTATGTCAATCATAATTATTCCTCACCTATCATGAGGATAGTTATCATCAAAAAAAACATCAGACCTCGCCTATCATGAGGTCGAAAAATCATGTACTTGATTGGAAAAATCATTCATATCAAACCAACAGCTGATACGATTAGAAATCAAGAACATCAAGAACAAATTGACAAAAATCACACACTTTGATTTAACTGTGCTCAAAAGGGCATTAAAAGCGCTAAAACAATGACATGCACCATTTCATCAAATAAAAGCACTATGATAGACAGACAAAGCACCATTTTATCAAAAGCGCCATTCTATTTGGTCAAAGTACTAACAGTTTTGGTAAAAGCGCTAAAACTCTAAATATGCTAAAACAGGAGGTCAAAGTGCTACAAAATCTAATCAAAGTGCTAAAATTCTGAAAGTGCTAATGTATCTTACAGAAGCACTACAACGGCTATCCTATGCGCTAAACTTTGCAAAGCGCTAACCTAACCTACCGAAGCGCTAAAACAGACCTCCTAAGCACTAAAATTATAGAAGCGCTACAATGGATTGTAAAAGCGCTAAAAGGAGTTTAAATTTAGAAACCTGAAAAATACACAAAAAACAAGGAAATGCATGAAAACCAAGGAAAAAATGGACATACCGGAGGTCCAAATGCAACCGGCTGCTGATTTCGTCGAACACGCTTGAAACGGTGGGTGTGATATGGAATCGACATCTTGCTCCAAGTAACACAAGAATCTCTCTCACAAGTTTTCAAAAGTCACAATGTACAAATGATTTTGAAAAAGACCTTTTTAACCTTTTATAGGTTATTTAAATGGGGATTTTTATGAGATTGATTTAATTTTTAAAAGGGGAGATAAATTGAAATTCATCTAGGACCACTTTCTTCATCAATTATTAGGAGATGAATTATTTTATCATCAAATCTATATCAAATCATCAACAAATCATAAAAATTTGAAAAATTCTGAAAAATCCAAAAACAATAAAAAATTCATTAATTTATCTCTCGAGGGGGCATATAACCATCAATCACTTGAAAACATGTTTGGGCATTCTATTTTTTTTTTCATCAATACTAGCAGCAGTAGCACACAATTTTCTTTGAAGCAATGTGTAAACACATCACTTCAAAGAGGGGCAAAATGTAGACACCTAAAAAATGGTCTAGAGAATCTAATTAATTAAATACGACTTATTTGATTAATTAATCTCAATTCATCTACTTAGTAAATAAATAAAAATATTTATTTATATTAAGTTCACTATTAATTCTTCTATTTTATCATATTATTCCATTGAATTAAATACACAACTTCAATAGTTGGTATTATTTAATTATCTTATCATATTCCTCTTTATTAAATGAGCAAATACCAAATATTTGTTTTATTTAATTAAATCTTCCTAATTTGCTAAATTTGAATAAATCAAATATATTCAAATAAATGCATAAATCAAATCCCTCTATTCACTCACCAATAAAATTAGATTTTTCAAATCTAATTAATTTAACTGGCATTCACAGGAATAGCCTTGGGGACAAACTTGCAAGCAATCCTCTCAATCTTCTTCCTCAAATCTTTCCTCTCATCTTGCCTAGTGTTTTCATGGGGAGGAACAATCCCCCATGATCAGCTCCACCTTCTCATTTCTTACCATTCAAACCTTGAGATTTAATCTCAACCTCTGTTGTGTTACCCCTGTGCAAAACTGTTGCTGGAAATATATATATAGCCTTCTGAAGCATCAAAATGATATGAGAAATCCCAATTTATGCAAACTTACTCTGTAGGAATACAACCAAGTAACCAAGCAATCATAAGCATTAGCATTAGCATTTTAGTATCATCATAGCATCATGGCATTAGTAGGTTTCATATCACAGCAACATCATTAGTTTTTACTGTAGCTTCCTTTTATTAGTTTGCATCAGGATAGTTTACAATAGTATTATATCATTTGGAAATCATTATTAATCATCACATCATTGCATTTAGCATCCATTTCGTTCTCTACATAGGCATTTAAACAGTTACGGTGCTTACAAATCTGAGAGCTTCTGTAATTTGATAAATCTTTGGAGATAGGAGACAATGGGACACATTCAAGCTTTTCTTTATTTTAAATTAGTTTAATACATGTTTAAATCTTGATACAATGTTTTGTTAAGAGGTGTATTTAATTGTATTTAGTTTACTTTATCCACACTTAGAAAAGCATCATCAAATACAATATCAACTCAATACCAATTGCTCACATCCTTGCAACAAACTCCTCATATAGTTGACACCAATGAAAACACCAAAGCTTGTTGACATCAATGACAACATCAACTGCACATACTTGCAACAACCTCCCCCTTTGTTTTTGATGGCAACACATGATGTGAAAAACCATCAACAACAAACACAATACTTTTGATCATCAATATTCTTGCTCCATACCAACTCTTCTTCTCTTTCTTTCTCCCCCTTACATCATACTCCCATTAACAACAAACACAACAACTCTAATCATTAATACTCTTGCTCCATACCAACTATTCTTCTCTTTCTTTCTCCCCATTACATCATACTCTCCTTTTCCACATTACTCTCTTCTCAACTTCTTTCATTATTTTCTCAACTACACTGTTCTCTCCCTTTTTCCACTGAACATTTTTCACTTTTCTCTATCTCCCCTTTTGAAATCAATGCCAAAGGGAAACACATTTGCATCTTTTTCTCCCTTTGACATCAATCATACTATTCACCATTTCTCTACAAATTCCTTTCATTTTTTTCTCTACATACTCCCCCTTATGAGCACACACCAAACTACATCAATCAATAACTACTACATAATGACAACACTCACTCATCCTTACTACAACAACTAATAATGCCACTACCTACTCCCCTTGAGAGGTACCCACCAACATCAGTCTAGACCAAAGAATGAATCTTGAGATCCACTAAATTGATGCATCTCCTTATGCATATAATTCAAAGGAGGATCAATAACCCCCAACTTCTCCCAGAGATACTCAAAAGTATCCTTAGGAAGAGACTTAGTGAATATGTTAACAACATGATCCTTTGTAGGCACATATTCAAGCTTCACTTCATTCTCTACAACCTTCTCTCTCAAAAAGTGATACTAGTTTCCTTGAATGCATTACTATATTTTTTGATATATTGATATCACTCTCATTATCACAAAAGATAAAAATTGGTTCATCATATACCATTCTGACATCCTTCAATGTTTTTTCGCATCCACAAAGCTTGTGTGCAACAAGATGCTACTGTAATATATTCTACCTCTACAGTAGATAAAGATATTGAATCTTGTTTCTTGCTTAGCCATGACACCAATCTTAATCCAAGAAAGAATACACCACCACTTGTACTTTCTTGTTATCTATGCAACCAACCTAATCTACATATGTGTAAGCACTTAGAGTAAAGTAAGTATCTTTTGGATACCATAAGCCATGATCTGGAGTTTCCTTCAAGTATCTAAATATCCTCTTCACTGCTGCAACATGTGACTCTCTAGGATCTTCTTGAAATCTAGACACAAGAAAAAATTCATGCATGATATATGGTCTAGTATAACAGTTAGATATAAAGGTCCTCTAATCATCCTTAGGAGATTCATCATTCTTGCTCAGCTTGCAACTAGTAACCATAGGGGTACATACCACTTTAGAATCTTCTATTCAAAACTTCTTCAACATTTCTTTGACATACTTTTATTGTGAAATGAAAATACCTTTATCTGTTTGATTGATTTGTAGCCCAAGGAAGAAATTCATCTCCCCAAACATTGACATTTCAATTTTTTTCTACATCTTTTCTGCAAATTTCTTACACACAGCTTCAATTCCTCTAAAAATTATGTCATCAACATACACAACCACAATCAATATTTGATATTTTTCAACTTTGAAGTAGAAATTGCTACATGTGATACCTTTATTGAATCCTTGCTATAATGAGTACCTGTCTAACCTTGCATACCAAGCTTTTGGGGCTTGCTTCAATCCATATAATACCTTCTTCAATTTACAAACCATATCTAGTTTATCTGATAACAAAAATCCTTCTAGTTTTTCTATGTATATTTCTTCTTTTAATTCTCCATTCAAGAAAGTCGACTTCACATCCATTTGATATACTTTGAAATCCTTTTATGCTGCAAAAGCCAAAAAATATCCTAATAGATTCCATTCTTTCCACCAAATCAAATCTCTCCTCAAAGTCTATTCCTTCTACTTGTGAGTAGCCTTTACACACAAGGATTGCCTTGCTTCTTACCACTTCTCCATTCTCATTCAGTTTTTTCTGGAATACCCACTTAGTTCCAATCACATTCTTGTTTTTTGGTCTTGGGACAAGTTCCCAAGTTTAATTATTCTCAATCAGTATTAGTTCTTCTTCCATTTCCTTGATCCAATACTCATCCTTGCATGATTCAATCACTGTTTTAGGTTCAACTTTAGAAAGTAAACATAGATTTCCCCATTCTTCAGTAACTTTCTTTCTTGTCAGTACACCTTTGCTATTATCACCAATGATCTATTCTTCAAAATGATTCTTTTACACATACTTAGGAGTTTTAGGATTTCTTTCTAGAGCTTCTTCCTCTTCAATCTACACTTCATTTCCCTTGTCTTTTTCTTCTTCTTTGCAAGAAGACTCATCTAATTCATATCCATCTATCACCATTGAATTCTTCTATAGGTCTTGATCAACCTTGACACTTGCACTCTCCATAATCTTTCTTAGCCTCTTGTTGTAGCATTGGTAAGCTTTTCTTTTAGGGGAATACCCAAGGAAGATACCTTCATTAGACCTTACATCAAACTTTCCTAAGTTTTCATCTCTTCTAATATAGAATTTTCTTCCAAACACTCTAAAGTATTTGATAGTAGGAATCCTTCCATACCATATCTCATAGGGATTCTTTGTGTTGTTTTCTCTTGCTTGCACTCTGTTAAGTATGTAAACAACAGTATGAATTGCTTCTCTCCAATAGACTTCCAGTAGATTTTTTCTTTCATCATTGTCCTTGTAGCTTCTTGAATAGTCCTATTCTTTCTTTCAACCACTCCATTATATTGAGGAATCCTTGTGTTGGGAGAAGGAGAAGAAGGATATTGTTGGAAGTTTTCGTCTATTGGTAACATAAGCATGAATCACGTAATACTACTTGATCAAGTGTTGTCATTGATGTCAACATTGTTATGATCAACTTAGTATGTTTTGAAAGTGCTACATAAGATACATGTACAAAATAAGTTGGTATGAAAAATATGATTATACAAGAAATTAGCTAAGTGCTTCTACTAACTGTTTTGTGGTTCACTGTGTCAGTTTTTTGGTCTACACTCCACTACGCTATGTGATCTCACTCTATGATTTTAACCATGGGTTGATGTTTATCAAATTTAGGAAAAATCAAGATTTTATGATGTTTTGTGAAATATCCTAGAAGTTATGCATGATAGAGTTTAGCTCTATGTATCTCAGCCATTTCTCTGAGATTTTTCATTTCCTTGAAAAGATTTTTTTTGTGTTGCGATTCTAGAGATAGTCTCACTGATGTCGATGAAATGTGAATTTGAAGAAAGATCAAATGTGCGTATTTGGAAGTGTATGTATGATTCACTAGTAGAATTTAACAAATAAATGACTACATGACTAAAAATGTTAGTCACAACAACTAAAAATGACTAAATTCTACTAATCTTTTGCAACACAGCTATAAATGACTAAATATATAACTAATTTGATCATTGGGAAAAAAACACAACTAAATAATCAGTCACACAAATAAACATTAGACAATATGAGTAACAATATTAACATTAGCATTTATTTTTGGTCTATATTACTATTAGAAAACTATATGTATGTTTTTGAAATTAAAAGTAGCAAATAAGGGTGCCATCCCTGTAGAACAATGCCCAACAGGCCAACAACCAAAACACGGGAAAAGAAACAAAACAAGGGTGAAAACCCTTAGAACAAGGCCCTATGGGCCATCACTAGTAGATAAACACCACAGAACAACATGGGTGTAGTCCCCGCAAAACAAGGCCCTATGGGCCATTAATAGTAGAACCATAGCAGAAACCAAAGACCCGGAGCAAACCAAGCCAAAAATAGGCTTACATCCCATTCCTGGCATGAGACCAGGAGCCCCAGATCTTTTACTCAAAGGCGAACCATAACCAGTCATCTTCTCAACCCCAAAGGGGTACAAATCACCAATCACAGCAGAGGAGCCATCTTCCAAAAGCATGCACCACCTCAATAGGCTGGGGCTCCCCTCTATCAAAGAGGAAGAAGTGCATACCAAACCTAGCAACAAAAATTCCCTCTAAAGCAAGCACATTCCACCTCAATATGAACTAAAAAAGGAGAGAAGCGCCACCCACTAGACCCACAATCAGCACCTCCACCTCAATAGAACATCACAATTGTAGAAACAGGTAGACAACAGGAACATCAGTAGAACATGCCCACACCTCCTCCCAGGGCATCCAAGTGGAAGAAACAACAGAAAGCACCAACACAAACTTCCAAACTAGACTAGCACCACAAAACACAACAATTTTCCTCCAGAGGTGCCTCAACACCCACCACAACTACCAAACAATCCACCTGTCCGCGAACAAACGGACCTCATAAACCGCACAAAAGGAAACACCCTTTTTGTAGAAAAAGAGAGCCATCACAGGCAACAACCATCCTTCAGAGAGCCCAACAAGAATAGGGGCCACCAACACCACCCTCCATAGAACCTCGAGCCCTTAGCATAGAGGAGTCCTGACACCATAGAGCACCACCAAATGAAGATGGTCACTCATAGAACCACTAAGGGGAATCACCCCAATCCACCCACAAAAAAACTCCACCAGGCTTCATCACAAGGAGAGAGCCCTGAGATGTGCCTCCAACCACTGGTGTAGAGCAGCAACCAACCCACAAAATACAAGATCAAGCCACACAACCATAGTAACAGCATAGCCTTCACCAAGGATAAGAAGTGGAGGCCAGAAGATTCCTCCACACTGCCCCAAAATGACCAACACAACAACCTAATCGAAAACACCATCTTTGGCCTCCACCAAATACCAGAGCAACCATGAATCTAGACCCAAGTTCATGCAGAGAGTGGGAACATGGGTAACACTAGTCATAGCACGCCGAAAGCAATGTGCCCAAGCAAAAAACCCAAGTTCATGAAGAATAGGGGAAGCGGAGAATAGAGTACCCACAAAGCACATTGAGAACAATGAGCAAGCACATAACACCTTCAGCCATTCATGCATAGTGCACTCCAAAGACCCTGCATCATCCTCGTCAGATTTTGAACTTTCCCCATCATGAGTGCCATTAGAATTCAAACTAGGAGCCCCGCTCCTTTTCTCGCTCGAAGCCGACTGTTGTAGAGTCGTATGTTCTTAAAACTATATGTATGTTTATATAAAATAAAATTGATAATATAATAATAGTAGTAATAAAAATAGTAATAATAATATATTGATAATATAATAATAGTAATAATAGTAGTAAATATAATAGAAAATAATAATAGTAAATATAATAGTGCTAGCACCACCGGTCACGTGGTAAAAGTTTATTAGGCGCACTACAATTTATAGGGGAATGGATACCCCACCAATTCCTACAGTCTAAAAAAAAGTAAATATAATAGTAAATATAATACTTATATTTAAAAAAATAATCTATATTACAAAATTATGAGTCAGTGGCACCCCGCTATATGTAGGGCTCCATCATGTACACTATGGACTGGTGGTAAAGCAATTTTGCAAAATTGTAAAAAATAAAAGAATTTTAAAAATAATCTATATTGCTAGTGGCACCCGCTATACCGCAGGGCTCCATCACGTACACTCGGGCTAACAGTAAAGCAATTTTGCAAAATTGTAAAAAAATAAAAATAAAAAAAAAAATCTATATTGTCAGTGACACCCCGCTATACCATGGGGCTCCATCACGTACACTGTGGGCTATATTGTGAGGCTCCATCATGTACATTGTGGGTTGGCGGTAAAGCCATGTTCCCCACACCACCGCTGGGTTCCTTCATCATGGCTTCAGACTAGTGGTAAAACCATGATCCATTATTACTATTATATTTATTGTTATTATTGCTATTATATTTACTATTATTATTAATATTATTTACTATTATATTTACTATTATTTACTATTATATTTAAATATAAAAATATATCTAATAGTATATATAAGTTATATTACTACTATTATAATATATAAGAATACAATGGAATCAAAATAGTAATAATAATAGTAAATATAATCCTACTTAATATTTTGTATTCTAACCTATATACACTATTATATATATTTTTGTATTTAAATATATCTATAGTAGTAAATAAATAATAACTTATATATTTTTTGTATTATATATAAAATTAGTAAATAATATAACCTATATATTTTTATATTTAAATAATAATAATACAATCTATATATTGTTATATATAATTATATTTCAGTATATTTATTTATAAATATAATTATATAATTTAATTTGTATTATATAAAATATATAATATAGTAATTATATTTTATATTAAATAAGAATATAATAGTTATTAATTAATAATTATAAAAATGTTACATATATATAATAATAATAATTAATAATATAATTATATATTTATAATTTTTTTTTAGTAAAATAATAAATAATCAATTTTGAATAAGTTTATAAATAAGATAAATTTATGTACCATAGAATTTAAATTAAAACATTATAAAAATATTCTTCAAATAATTAAATAATAGAAAATTATAATTTAAAAAATATAAACAAACTAATAAGTAGGATAAAGGATGTCATAATGTTTTGATTAGAGGTAAAAGATGGGTTTTGAAGGGGCTCAGAACCCTTTACAAAAAGGAACAACTGACACAAAAAGGAAACATCAAGAAACAACCATCAGTCCAATGATAGCAAAATACCAGCCAAAAAATGACACACAACACTACATATTGTTCAGAATTTCAACAGCTTCCATCTCACTAGCAGCAAGCTTTTGTCCCTTAACCCCAGAATCAGAAACCTCCAAACCTGAGGCCCCAGCCTGATTTTTTAGTCTATTTCTAGTCCAAACCCCAGGCCTACCAATATTTACCTCAGAGCTCAAAACAGAACCCTTAGCAACAACATAATCCTCCCTAGTCCGCTTACCCTCAACACCCATATCATCATCAGACAAAATTTCCTTTCTCTTAATAGGGGGAAAAGCCTTCATAGAGTCTGACCTAGTCAGGACTTTAGGATCTTCCCCACTCTTCATAACCATGTTCCAAATTTTGTCAATTTTCTCCTCAAGGGAGAACATTCTAACCTCCATACTCTGTTTCAGATTGACGATTTCCTCTGCCACAGTATTAGCTATAGTATTGAGACTAGCCATTAAATTATCAATTTGGCTCTATATAGTAGGATCCTCAGCCTTACAAGCAATGATTTTAATGTGAACATTAGTCCTATTAATCTCATGAAAAAACCATTTAAAAAGTTTTAAAAGAACATTGGCACTATCATAGGCCGAACCCAACACATCAGAAAGATCCTCCCTATCAAAGTTTTCAATGAGATTTCCCACAAAAACATCCTCTTCAGAGGAACTCTCATGGACCTTTTCCTCAGAGGAATCCTTACCTTTAGTAGCAGTCACAAGAGACTTCATCCTATGAATGGAATCAATAATTTGCTCCGCAGCAGCCAGCCTCTTCTGAATCCTCTTAGTGTCTACTTTCTTAGCTCCCATAGCTTGATCACCACCCACAACTCTATCCTTCTGCTTAGGCAACCCAATGAAAGTGCTCGAAACATCCCCACCATGGAAGCCACCAGCCACAAAGAAAGGGGAATTTGTCAAAACCCTTTTCTTCCGACTTCCCTCCTCAAGATCCTGCACAAGTCTAGACACAGGGGGAGGAGAGGAAGCTTCCCCATAAATCTCATTTTTGTCTTTATTCCCCTTTGAAGGAACATTCACCTCCACATCATCACTGCAAGTCGTATAGCCTGCTTCCTCAATCAATTTCCTTTTCCCAGATTTACCCTGAACAGGGGATATGGGGCCCCCCTTCAAAGAAGCATACGAGTTAGGGACATAATCAACATCATCCCTGTCTGACTCAGAATCTTTATTTAACATCAACCTCCTCTTCCTCGGTTTCTTAGAAGCCCTTTCCTCACCTGACTTAGTATCATAACCCTCCCTAGCTTTAGCTTTCAGAGTAACCAGAGTCTTTTGGACATCATGTTCTTTAACATGTTCACATATTAAAAGAATTATCCTCGCATGCAATACATGGTTTTTGGGGTTCTTCCTATGCTCTTTAATCCCACAATCCATCGACACCAATAGGTAATAGGGAAAAGACATCCATTTTTTGTGCCTAAAATGATTAAGCAATAGAAAATGGTAATTGTTAATGGCCATATACCTTCCTTCTAGGGTAACATACCTCATGATTTCTTTGACAACATCCTACCAGAGAGCCTTCAAGGAAGTCCTAAGATAACCTCCACTCTTCGTAGGCTTCAAGTCATCACTCTCATCTTCTTGAAGAAAAGAGACATCGCAGCCAATGACTCTTTTTTATCCATGTACACCTTCATGCCCCTAATCGAAAGGCCAGTAATCTAGGCTATAAATTTCTCATCCACCTTAATTCCTCTGCCACCCAACTCCAGGGTTCTCCCTTTCCATCCTTTCTCGACCAGAGCAGTAACCTACGTATTATTTCCATGCAGTTTCTCCATGAAGGGAGTTAGGCCACCCTTCTCTAAAATTGCCCACACTTCCTTTCTTTGCTTCGTAGTGTCACAAGATTTAGGCTTAGCACGGTTTATGTCCCCACCCATGACGATGGAAAACAGAGACCAAGAACTTTGTTGTAATTTCCATTTTAATAAGCATACTCTTAAACCCTCATTGAGATCATATTTTCATGCTACAACGGTGAAATAACCTTGACAAATTGGAGGAATGAATGGTTAAAGTGAGGACGAGTTTGAAGGAGTGGAAAGCAATAGCGGCGAGGAAGAAGCAATAGGGAAAGTAGTAAAAATCCATGAAAACAGATGAAAAAATGGCAAAAAATGAGATTCGAATAGCCAAAAAATGGTGGAAAATGATGAAAGACTGAGATTCGTTTAATCACATTGAAAGTAAATTTCACGTCCATTTCAAAATGGGCACCTAATTTTCTTCATTAATTTTGGCAGCAGGTACTTAAAAATATATTATTTATGCCCTAATCTTTTTTTGGACGCATATTATTTTGTTGGAAAAACTCAATAGAAACCCTATTTTCAATATATGTTGTCCTAAATTTTCCTTTCAGTTTCCTCTAATTAAACAAATATATGAATGATTTCCCTAATCATTTTTCTCATTTTTGCAGGATGAGAGGAAAGAAGCAATGCAAGGGAAAGAGAGAGTTATGGCTGCAATTTCCATGATGTGCTCTAGCTACACAAGAAGAATGGGGTTTTTTTTTTTTTTTTTGTTTACTTATAATAGTTTCATGGTATGCAGCAGGAGGAAGGAGATTTTTTCGTTAGGAGGAAGTCATCCTATGCATTGAAGTCGTATAGATATAAGAATATATTTCTTGTGTTTATTTTGTTGTTTTTGCATAAACTTGTGCTTTGCAATCACCAAATAAACCTACTTATTATTATTATTATTATTTTTGAAACTTAAATATTTTGAAACATAGATTTAAGTTTGCAAGAAGCAATAGTTTTAAACATACCTGTGCATGATCCTATGCTTGTTTTAAAGTTTGCAAAGGGTAAGTTTTTTTGTTTAGATATAAAACAATCATAATTTAATTAATTAATTTTTTTCTTCTAAATCTAAATTTACATCTATATATCTAAATGATATTATTTTTCTACAAAATTACTTTTATGCAAACCTATATTCTTCATGTAAATCTTTTTATAAAAACAATTTCACAAATATTATTGGTTGTGTTTTAGTGGTGATTTTGTAGATTTTTGAGTTTTATATTTCCTTGTATTTAATGTGTAAGTAGAAAATTAAATGAGTTAATTTCTATAAAAATAATTGTAGTGTGAAGCAACAATGCTTAAAACCCTCTGGTGCTTTTGTTATAGGGAAAAGTTTTATTTATGACCACTTCAACAAAATTGTCCATTCATTAGATTTCTCTTTCAAAATCTTAATGATTGGAAGTAAGATTAAAATTCCACATGAGATTAAAATCTCAATGGGTATTGCATATTTAACCATTTTCATCTTAATTTCATTAGTTTCCCTAATGTAACCATGCTATTTTCTTTTGAAGCAAAATTGGAAGCTACAAAATAATTTCCTTTATGAACAAATATAAAGCAAGGAGAAAATGCAAAACCAGTGCCTTACTCTACCATAGAACAAGCAGAACTGGCCATCTAGCTTCCTTTTAAATTCAGCAACAAAGACCTTATTCTACACAGAATTAGGAGCCTTTATCAAGAGTGTATTCCATTACATAAGATTTTTAGATGGTATAGAACAAGTAAAAAGAAACTTCCAAGCCTTGTTTACACATTTTATATATAGAAACCCTTTCTATTATTTTCTTGCATACTAGTATACCCCATTTTCTCGTGCAACAAAATATCCAACACAAGATATTATTTCACATAATTTTCCATTAATTTGATGCATTTACAACCCACCCCATGTGTAATAGTGGCATCACAACAAAATTTCAATGATAGCTTCTCTTAGTTTGCAATTTCATAGACTAGTTATTATAACATCATTCTCCAAACATAAGAGTTTACATACACACCTGGAAGCATTAATTCATCAATGACTAAATAAATGGCTATCATGACTAAATAAATGACTAAACCACGACTAAATAAATGAATAAACCATGACTAAATAAATGACTACCATGACTAAATAAAGTGACTATAGTGACTAGATAAATGACTACTATGACTAAATAAATGACTACCATGAATAAGTGATGGCAAATAATTATTACAATGACTAAATAGATGACTACCATGACTAAATAAATGACCAGTTAACAACAATCAATGACGAAATTAATGACTAAATGTACTACCAAATTTATCAATCAAAACAACCAATAAATTACTAAAAATGGTTTATTCATGAATTTGGTCACATTATAAATGATTGGAAATAAACTACTAATGGTCATATGGCCAAGTTTAGTAACATATATGCAATTTTTAGTAGTTTTTTTAGTCATTTATTGTTGTTTTTCTATTAGTGATTGGAAGTTTTTATGGTTAGGTATAATTCGTGCCTGACCTAACGCATGATATGTGTTGTGAAGATTAAATATACATTGTAGATGTTAGTTGGATCTATTTTAGATCCATTCCAACCTAAATTAAGTATTTCACATTTTTCTTGGGTGTGAAGATTTTGAATCATGTGTGGTGCTAACAAAAACTGTTTTGGATTCTTTTTGTTTACATCTAATTAGGCTGAATTAATTGATGTGTGTGAATGTAATTGGATATATATATGAGATATTTTGGAGCATAGAAGAGAGATGAGTGTATGTATGACATATCATATGCAAGTGGTCTCATATGATGTGAACATCTAAATTTAGTGGTGAGAGATCAGAATAAAAGCAGAGTTGTTGAGCGACTACTAAGCAGAGCAGTACTTTGTATTCAAAGCTTCAAAGGAACTGAAATACAACGCAAGGGAGGTGCACTTTGTATTAGTTCATACTTTGGAAGTGATCCACTCTGTACTGTATTTAACTCTGGTTGTGAGCCTTATAAGGATAGTGTGTCCTAGCAGTGAGCCCATGTAATATATTATATTTGGATATAATATATTGTGAGCTAATCCTCACCGTGGTTTTTCTCATTTTGAATTTTCCACGTAAAAATCCTTGTGTTCATGTGTTTTGTGACACTATGGATGTTTTGTGCTTTCATTCTTTATTTTAGTTAATATGCTCTAGTAATTGGATAATTTGTGTTCAAAAGTTTAATTGAATATTGATTTACCCCCCCTCTTAGTATTCTAAATGTTCAATAATTTGTATCAGAGCTTGGTTCCTTTAGAAAATCCTAACAACTTGAGGAAGATCTTGGAAGTTTGAACACATGTCTAACAAGAAGTGTCTTATTCCTCCGAAAGAAATTTCTGCAATTGAATTTGTAGAAGATGACTACATGTTTGACAAAGAATAAATTAAGGTTGCTCTTGAATATCTTGATAGAGTTGAAACTAAGAACAAAAGTCTGAAGGAAATCCTAGGAGAAGCAAATGAATGCATCAAAAAGTTGAGAGAACAAATCAATAAGTTATGGGAAAGAAATAGGAAATTCGATGTAGTTGAAGCAAGCAAATGAAGATATCACTAGATTGAAAGTGCAAATGGAAGGAAAAGGAAGGATTGAGGAATTTTTTAATGCATTAGTACAAAGCAAGACTGAAGAATTCTAGAGAATTGAACAAGAAGTGGTAAATCTTAGATTTGATCTAGAAAAGGAAAGAATACATCAGGAGAAATTCAAAATAAGTACCAATGCTTGATGAATTAATTGCAATACAAAAACCATTTAAGGAAAAAGGTGGTTTGGGAATTGAAGAAGGAAAAATTTCAAAGGAAGATTAGACACCTAACAAGGTTGATAATCAAAAGAAGATTCAAGGCAATAAGAGACAATTCAAAAATCAAAGAAGCAATGTTAGAACACCTCCTATTAGACAACTAAATGCTCAAAGGTACCCATATTTCAATGGTATTTGTTTTTCATGCAATAAATTTTGACATGAGGCAATATAATGTAGAGGTAGAATGAATTAGAATGTTGGATCCTTCTCTGGACAATGTTTAAATTTGGATATAGAAGTACTGAGTGTAGAAGTTAGATGATGAATAATATAATACTAGGAGAATGTTTCAATATTTCAGTGGCTAATATTATACACATGCAATGTATTTGAACATAAGGCTAACCAGTGCAAATCAAAGATGAATAGAAGCTAGAGAAGTGTTGTGTGCTACTTTTGCAACAAGCTCAGACATATTTCAAGAGTTTGTAAAAGAAAAATTAGAAGGTAGTCTAATCTAGTAAAGAGGAATAAACCTGTGAAGAAAATTGATCCTACTAGGGTTAAGAATGAAATGGAAAAGATATGGAGAAAGAAAGAAGATTCTAAGAACAAAGATGAATTAGGAACTTCAAATGCATTGGTGCCTCCCTCTAGTGTAGATAATTCACTTTAAAATTAAACCAAGGCATGGGCATAGGGGGAGCAATAATAAAAAATTCTAATAGACCCCTAGAAATATGAGGTGTGAAGTCATGGCACAAAGATATATCATGAAAGAGGAATTTATGAAGCTATAGAATAAATTTGAGAAATAAAATATTGCAACACAACAGTTTGTAGAGCTTGGAAAGATTTATGTACACACAATTCTAGGAGCATCAACTTTTTGGTTTGAAGCATTTATTGCAATGATTAGGTAAAATTGAAGAGTTAAATTCATTTGCGTGAAGGAAAATTCATTTATTCTGAGGCATCCAAAGAAGAAACAAAGAAGAAAGAGGTGTAGAAAGGTTTGAAGCATCATCCAAAAGCTAAATATCAAGACCCTGGTACATTGAACTATTCAACAGGTATTTTCACAAATCCTCCATACTTTTGTCCTTTGGATTAATTCTTTGGAAGAAACTTAAATATAATTGAATTACCAAAAGTGGTAGACAATTCACAAAGACCGCATCCTTTACTTAAGAAGCATTTTGCTAGATTATTGTTGGATGATCCCTTGCATGCATTCTCTTGTACTCCTATTGGAATTTTAGCTACTGAAGATATTAAAGCATATATTCATGGAAAAATTGAAGAGGATTCACCTAGAAGATTATTTGTTTTATGGAAAAATGAATTGGGATAAAATGATGATGATGCCCTAAAACCTAAGTAGAAAACCCTAAGTGACAAAAGATTGGATATCTAGGCAAAGTTTTCAAATTTTGAAAATCAAGAGAGATATATAAGAATGATATTGATCAAATTCATGACCAACCCATATGGATTGATGGCCCTCACTCAATAAAAAAGGAAGCAATTAAGGATGTTATCAGTTTGTGGTCCACCAGACCAATTCTTGATTAGAAGTTGGTCGATAAAAATAATAGAGTGGAGAAAACCGGTGCTACTCTTGAACAAAAGGAAATTATAGTAAACTCTATTACAAACCTGGTGATTAGATTTGCTACTATACTTTTTGGTCATAAAATTTATGGGTCAAATAGTTTAGGCATTGTCCCTCCTATTGTAGTTCAGATGGCCCTTGATATGTTTGAGAACAATGTTGACTATGACCTTTGTGAGTTGCTCTAGAAATGAATAAAGGAGAACCTAAGAGACATTAAGAAAAGGAAGAAGTGTACATTCCAATATCGGACACTAGTAATTTTCCTATTGCTCTATTTCATGAAAGAAGTACTAGCGGTTGGGCATGTAAATTGGAAAAATGTGGAGTTGATTGCACATCAAATAGAAAAGTACATAAGAAATCTTGGAAGTTTGGATGCTCAAGAAGAGGCCCTAGCTGCTTGATTTGGAGTATTCCAAAGAAGAATGAATAAGAGAATGAGGATTCCCATAGAAGTGGTAAAGAGATATTCAAAAGATATTATCTTTCTTGTCTCCATAGAATTTTTCTTTGTCAAAGCTATCAAAACTAGAACCATTTGGATTTTAGAATTGGATTATGAAGTATTTGAAGATGAATTAGTTAGCTATGTAGAAGCTCTTCTGGGAAGCCCTAAAGATTCAGGTAGAATAGAGGTATGTGCAGAGGCCTCTGGTAGCTCTAGGAGATTTGGTAAGAAGAGAAAAGTCATAGACAACCCTCTAGTTCTTGGAAGAATCAAACAAGAAACTGTTGATATTGAAAGAGTTCATGATGTTAGTGTCAAGCCTACAATGGTAGAAAGTTTGGATGAAGCAGTAAAATCCCTACAAGAGGTAATTCCTAGTACAAGTATTGGTGTTTCATTATGTATAATAGAAAATATAAATCTCTTGGTCAAATCCTTTAAAAAGTATGTCCCTGGATTAAAAAGTAAAATTAAAGTTGAAACTGGGACATAGGTTGAAAGAAAGAATCTGGTAAATATCTCAAATAAATTTACAAAAGCACATCAAAAGGTCACAAAATGCTTGAGAGAAGTGCAAGACTTTGCGGAACAGGAAAGGAACATATTGTCATATTGCATGAAATGGCCAAACATCAGTCAAAGTATGAAGGATAACATGAGTACAATTGAGACTTAGATAAACATGGCTACATATTCTTATGATCCCATGCAAGACAAGGATGATCAAATTTGGATCTCTATAATCGAGCTTCATGACAAATTCTTCACCCTACAAAGTCAAAGAGAAGAAATGATCAAAAAAATTATAATGTTAAGGGATTTAGTTAAGGAAAAGTATATGCTGGTCTTGAATGCTCTTGGTAGTACTGATAAAATCTTAGAAGTAAACCTTGATCCCAGTACTCTGGAAAAAGGAGAAGAAACTCTACTAGAGTTTGAACTTCTATACAAAACTCTTAATACAACAAAGAAATAATGGGAAGAAGGTAAGTCTGAATGGTAAGATACTTTTTAGAAGGTTCAAGGTTTTTCATCCTCAAGGTAACTATCTGTCATGACTTAACAAGTTATTTAGATTTTGATAATGCACAAATATACATAAAAGGAATTTTTTTTTTTTTGTGTTGACCTCATAAGGGGGGGCTTATGAAATTTTGGCACACCCCTTTCCATTGATGTCAAAGGGGGAGAGATAAGAGAAAAGGGGTATGATTGTAATGAAGGGTGAGATCCCATATTCTTATTATAAATGTTGCCATCAATGGAAAAGGGGGAGATTGTTGGAAGAAGGAGAAGAAGGAGATTATTGGAAGTTTTGGTTTGTTGGTGACATAAGAATGAATTGTGTAATACTATTTCATCCAATGTTTCCATTGATGTCAATATTGTTATGATCAACTTAGTATGTTCTGGAAGTGCTACAAAAGATGCATGTACAGAATAAGTTGGTCCAAAAAATATGGTTATATGGGAAATTAGCTAAGTGCTTATACCGACTTTTTTGTGGTTCATTACATCAGTTTTTTGGGTTCACACTCTACCATAATACATGATCTTTCTTTGCACTTTTAATCATGGTTTGATGTCTATTAGATTAAAGAAAAAACAAGATTTTGTGATGTGTTGTGAAATATCTTGGAAGTTATGCATGACAAAGTTTATCTTTGTGTATCTCAGCCATATCTCTATTTGGTATATCAGTGTGGGAGATTTTGTATTTCCTTGAAAAGAATTTTTTTGTGCTATGGTTCTAGAGTTAGTCTCACTGATATTGGTGAAACGTGAATTTGAAGAAAGATCAAATTTGGAAGTTATGTATTGGGAAGCGTATATATGATTGGAAGTTTTTATGATTAGGTCCAATTCTTGTCCAACCTAATACATGATATGTGTTGTGAAAATTGAATATACATTGTGGATATTAGTTGGATCTATTTTAGATCCACGATGACTTAAATTAAGCATTGCACATTTTTCTTGGCATGAAGATGATTTTGAATCATGTGTGGTGCTGAAAAATTTTGTTTTGGATTTTTTTTTTTTACATCTAATTAGGTCAACCTAATTGATATGTGAAAATGTAATTGGATATATATATGAGATATTTTGGATCACAGAAGAGAGATGAGTGTATGTATGACATATCAGGTGTGAGTGGTCTCATATGATGCGAACATGCAAATTTAGTGTGAGAGATCATAATAAGAGCAGAGTTGTTGAGCGACTACTAAGAAGAGTAGTACTTTGTATTCAAAGCTTCAAAGGAACTAAAATACAACACAAGGGAGGTGTACTTTGTATTAGTTCATAATTTGGTAGTGTCATTTTTGTATTGTATTTAAGTCTAGTTGTGAGCCTTATAAGGATAGTGTGTCTTGGCAATGAGCCCCTATAATATACTATATACAAATATCATATATTGTGAGCTAATCCTCACTTGTTTTTTTCCCATTTTGGGTTTTCCACGTAAAAATTCTAGTGTTCATGTGTTTTGTGACTCTCTGGATGTTTCATTCTTTCATTCTTTATTTTAGTTAATATGTTTTGGTAATTGGATTTAAGCTATGTTCAAAAGTTTAATTGAATATTCATTCACCTCCCCTCTTAGTATTTTGAATGTTCAACACCTTGGGGAAAATAAATGCCTCTTTATTCCATTATTCTCACAAAATATATTGAATTCATTGGAGGTGAAATCTCCACCTCTAGTAGACCTTAAGAACTTGATTTTTATATCCATTTCATTCTCAACCATAACTTTGAATGCTTTAAACTTATCTAGGGCTTCTGATTTTTCTTTAAGAAAAGTAACCCATGTCATTATAGAATAATCATCAATCAAGAGCATGAAATACTTGTCACCTTGAAGACTTCTTACTTTGGTAGGACCACAAAGATCTATATGCACCAATTCTAATAGTCTGGTAGAAGATTATTCTTTGACTTTGAAACTTCTTCTTGCTTGCTTTCCAACTTGGAATTCCTTATCGACAACATTGATAGGCTTTGTAATCTTTGGCAAATCTCTCCAAGCTTGAACTAAACTTATTCTCACTGCGCTATCAAAATTGATGTGGCACATTCTTCTTTACCATAGCCAACTATCATTGATTTGAGTCATGAAACAATTACCATCATCACCTTTGAGCTGATAGACATTTCCATTTTTCCTTCTTCCAACAACAATCACAGTTGTAGATCCTTTTTTGATCTCACAAACATTATCCTAAAACATAAGATTGTATCCTTTGCTACACATTTTTCCAACACTCAAGAGGTTATGTCTTAAACCCTTAACATAAAGAACATCAAAAGTATTATGCTTACTAAAAAAAATGATTGAACCTTGTCCACATATCTTAGCAAATGTATCATCACCAAACCTAACAAGTCCTCCTTCATATTTTTAAAGTTTAAAAAACTTACTCTTATCACCAGACATATGATTAGAGCATCCACTTTCAATAATCTAGTAGTTCTTCTCTTGTCTAGAATGAAAATCAGACACCAAAGTTCCTTTAGTATTAATACTTTCTTCTGAAGCCTTTTCCTTCACACATCTCTTAGAGTTAGTAGAATTAGTTTCATCTTTTAAATCCATGAACAAGAATTCACCATCCTCATTATCTCCATAATCAAATTCATCATCAAATATACTTGCACCTTCTCTAAATTAATAAATTTCCCTAATCATCTTACCTTTGTTCTCTCTATTTTTTCCATTCATAGCTCTATTTGGACATCTTGAAGCATAATGACCTATCTTTCCACAACTGAAACATTTGAATGACAACTTACCTTTCTACTTTCTAGTACCCTTTTTCATTTTCTCACAAAGTTAGCTTCCACATCATCAAGATCCTCCTAATTTGATTTCATAGTCTTCTCTGATTTTCCAACCTTAAAAGTAGTCTCAACTTTTGCATTACTTGTACCCAATTCTCTTATTTCAAAAGTAGTTAAAGAACCATACAACTGATCTCTAGTATATTGATTCAAATTTTGTAATTCCTCAATAGTAGAATCTTCATGACTATAATATTTAGGAATAATTCTGAGTACCTTCTTTACCACTTCTTCTTCTTTTAGTTCTCCACCAAGACCTCTGATTTTATTGAAAAATTCATCCAACTTTTGCAAGTGGCTTGTGGTTTTTTCATCTTCAAACATTCATAGGGTCTCAAACATGATCTTAAGATTTGACATCTTAGCTTGCTTCACCTTATCATATCCTTCATAGATGCTTTCTAACTTTACCTGAATTTCTCTAGTAGTTTTCAGACTCGTAACTTTCACCAATTCAGAATTAGTAAGACCACTTAAGAGGAAATACCTTGCTTTACCATTGTTTTCATAGGCATTGATATCATCATCAGTCTTTGGACCATTTGCAAGTATAGTATATCTAGTCTCAATAGACTGCTAGATTTTAAATCCAAGAGAAACCATAAAACCTTCCATCACTATCTTCCAAAATGCATAATTTGATCCATCAAATAAAGGAACATATTTCTTGTGTTCCATCCCAAATCTACCTCAAGCAACTAATATTTCTTCCAAGGAACCTAGCTTTGATACCAATTTTTGAATGCACAAGACAATTGAATGGGGAGGCGAATCAGTTTTACCTTAAAACTTCAAAACCCTCACAAACATTTGGATCCATTAATTCAATTTAACGTTAATCTGTTAGAGTGATTAATCATGAAAGCATATAACTGAAACAAAACCAAATCAACACCATACATAAAGAAACACTTGATTTATGTGGAAAACCTAAGATGGGAAAAACCACGATGAGGATTAGCTCACAATATAAAGTAATATCAATAGCGAATACAAAAGGCTCACTACCCAAAATAAAGAAAGCATCACTACCATAATAGAAAATAAGATATAGAAGAGTGTTACAATGAGAAATCCAACTTAATGCAATAGAAAAGTCCACCACAACATCACCAACACTTTCACAGTCTTACTAAAGATTGTAGACACCTTTTGCTCACTGCATCTAGTAATCTAATACATGAAAACTCACACTACACTACTTGTAGACACGTAAAATATACTGATTGGCATTGTGCATCTGATCCTGACTTACTAATATTGTTTCTCCCTGAATCATCCCTCGGTCTAACCATTTAATCAAATTCCCCTATCTGATTAAATTCTCCAATATTCCTCTCTTAATTAAATAAATCATTTTATCTAATCAAGTCATCTCTCTTGTTAATTAAATCAATCCATCTGATCTAATTATCCCTATTTAATTAAATAATCAATTTATTTGATTAAATCTCTAAAGTCTATCCATTAAATTAAATAAATTAAAACCTTATTTGATTTAATCTAACACCATCTCTTTTGATTAAATAAATCAAAATCCTTATTTAATTAACCTCTTATCATATTCCTCTCTTATTTGATTTAAATAAACCCATAAATCTAAGTCAAATAAGTCACATCATCTAATCTCCTATTAAATTAATTAACCCTTGATTAATTTAATCTCATCTCATGTCACATCCTCTAGATAATGCAAGTTGCACATGAAAATAGATTTAATTCATTTATTAAATCTCTATTTTCCTCACAAGGCATCTTTTGGAATATTCTCTCAATTTGAATTCAAAAATTCCAAGTCAACATGTACATCCAACAAGGCATTTAAAATCTCTTACATGTCCTTTCCTTGAGCCAAGTGGCATTTATTGCATTTTCCCTTCCCTCTTGCATGTCATTTCAACAAATTTGAATTTCAAATATTTGCATTTATTGGCACAAACCCCAAATCTTGCACATCCATCATCCATTCATAGCTTGACAAGTGGCATCATATCATTGGATGAATGTTAGTCCCACATTGCTCAAATTTGTACATTCATCCATCTTGTATTTCTATAAATAAAGAGCTCATATCCTCATTTTATCATCCACAAACATTGCAAAGTTATTATGCTAAAATATTTAGCCATTTCCATCCATCATTGAATTCTTAGCTAGGTTTTTTGCATATTTGGCTTGGAGTTCTCATCTTTCATCAAAGTGGATCAATATCATCTTCAACATATCAAGATTTCATTATAGGAATTGGGAAAGGGCCAATTTTCACATCAAATTGGCACCAATTCCCCCATGGGATCATGAGTTTGCACATCTAATTAGGATTTAATCTTTGTTTTATCATTTTTATTGTATTATTTGTTAGTTTCATTCCTAGTTTGAGGTTGTAAATGGATTTCATGGGGAATCCTTGTTTTAGCTTGAAATTCCTTGTTTAACTTGTTTACTCATGTTGTTTTGCAGGTACTAGGAAAAGGGTTCGCACATTTGGCGCTAGAAGGAGGGCTTGATATCATTATTTCTAACATTTTCTTGAAATTTCCACATTTTTCTTCACATAGGAAATTCCAATGCGGGCTCGTTAGCGTCACTATTTTGGCATCGTGGGCTCATCAGTGTTGTTGTTTTAGCACTGCAGGCTTGTCCGCATCGCTATATGGCACCGCTTGAAACATAAACTGCGCTGCTGGACTCATCCCGCCAAGATTTTTGAATTTTAAACTCCGCCGCTAAACTCGCCAACCTGCAGACAATTTCAAAAAATATTAAAGAGCGATGCAATTGAGCTCTCTGTCCTGACATAGAGCGCCACTGATTGGTAAGTGGCGTTGTGAGGGCACCGTTGGGAGAACAAACTGTGACGCCATCATGAGTTGCGACGCTGGGAGATAGTAAAAGTGAAAATTTAATTTTTTAGCACGTGTTTCTTATTTATGATTAATTTATCTTCTGTTTCCTTCCTTTTAACTTATGTATTTTCCATAATCTGACTGGTTTTTCTCACTTGTAGGTTGGAAATCGAAGACAAATGAAGGAAGGAGCATGTTGATTATATTTCGTCAAATCAAAATGTTTTTAAACACTTTAGTGTTTGTTTAACACTTCTTTAAGAATTTGTCATCTTCTTCTTTCTTAGGACACTAATCTTCCTTTGGGTTTAAAAAGAATTCTTTTTGTTTATTTCTTGTAAAAGGGCTACAACAAACTTTAGGATCACAACTTACTAGATTTCATTTATTGGATTAACAAATTGAACAAATGTCTTTCACTTGTGATTTGGTGCTCTAAAACAAACTCACATTTTGCTTTGTGGATCTAAAAAGAACAAGTGTAGCTTTGTTTTTCGTCAGGGCTTACTTAGACTAAAGCCATTGAAAAAGGACATATGCGCTTCTCTCACACTTTATAGCGATCTTGAGAATCAAAAGGATTTTTTCATGACTTTGGGTTAAGACAAAGCAATCACCTCCACACTTCGATTTGGGCTTAAAAATTGAACAACATATTGTGCGAGTGTGAGTGGGGGCTTTGTTGCATACATTCTCTCTCCTTGTTGCCAACAAGGATTGATTGAGTTACGAATATTGTTCTTCATTCACTTTTGTTTATCCTAGAGGGCCTGCCTTGGGGAAAAAGTACTCACCCAAGGGAAAGACTCAACCGGTAACACTCTAAAGCCAAGAGTATTTCTAGCCGGGATATAAATGTGGATATTGGACGAAACGCCAATATCACGCGGTTGATTTCGACAAGATGGATCCGAAAGGGGACTCTTGTCGTATGGGTCAATCTCCACGAACGAAAATTCCTTATTAAAACCCATGTGCTAGAATTTTCCAAAATCCTTTAATCTATTTGTTGGTGCAAGAATGGTCATTCTGAAGCTGCCCCACACTTTTATGGTCTTCTAGTAGAAATGGAAAGCATGTCATGGGAGTTTCATGGGTGTTGATGCTTGGCTGCCTTGTATAAGTGAGTGTCGTGGAGGGGAGCCAATGGGGTTAAGCATCTAACTATTCACTAGAGATAAGCGTAGCTGGACTTGTCCAAGTGGGAATCCAAAAAATATTGTCCTACACATCCATACGATTGTACTTATTCTTGGGTTACAAAATGCATTGCTTGATCGAAAACATCTCAAAAACAAACACTTAACATCATCCAAATTTCAAACCCTTTTTGAGGACAAATACAATTGAATCAATCCATATGTTATTGCTTTCCCTTGGGATTCACATCCTTAGAGGTTTCTAAACATTGGATTATATCTCAATTTGTCTTCTTAAGTAAACAATAAGAAACCCTTTCCTTAAGTTCATTGAATTTCCACATAACATATCTTGTGGGGTTTGAAGAAATTAAGACATTGGACATCTTAGTTTGAAAACCTAATTGAAGAAAGTGTTTTTGGTAAAATAAATTCATTAAGCAAAGCTAAGAAAAATGAACTATCATATGTGTTGAAGACTCATAATCCCAAAGCTAAAATAATTGGTTGGAAATCCAAAAATGAATGTTCAAATGAAATCATTTCTTGGTTACAAAGGTCATTAGGAAGCATTTGCATGCTCTTCAATACCTAGGTCTAGGAAAACAAGGTATACCTTTTAGGTTCATCATAGGATCAAAACGTATCAAAATATTTTTCATCCATCCTTCAAAACATCAAAACAACATCATCTCACAAATCACCTTTTGGAAAATCTTGAAATCATCCTTAAATATTAGGCTTTGTGGCAAAATCAAAATCATCAAAATCATTGAGACTAAAATCCTTGAAAACATTTATCAAAACACCTTTGGCTAGGCATGTGTAGATGCATCCTTTTGCATATACTTAGTCAAAGTTATGAAAATCATCTTATCTAGCTTAGTGTATGTAGATGAATCCTTCTTCATATGCTTAGTGAAACAATCATCTTGTTTGAATAGGTGTGGGTAGATGCATCCTTCTCCTTACACATATTCAAATCATGATCCTTTGAAAAAAGCTATCCCTTAGATCATCATCCAACATCTTAGGGTCTTTTTGTTCAAAATCCAAATCAAAATCTCAAATCTCAAATCCAAAATCCAAAATCAAAATCCACAAGTCCTAAAAAACCTAGTATCTCATTCAAGATTTATCAAAAGCAAAAACATCCATATCATCCATCCCTAACATCATCATCATATCATCACCTTTGATCCTCAAGGCATCCTAAAAAAATTATACTTTGGGACATAAAATAAAGATCGATTCAAAGAATCAAGAGATTCATCTCCCATATTCTCAAGGATTGATCCTTGTTTTATGGTTCTAACTAGATCTCAATACAAGAAGAGTATGGAAGCCAACAAAGAAACACCCGGTTCAAGTGATCTTAGCCAAACAAATACAGAAATGAATCCAGCTGAATCAAGCAATCCATTGACCCTTTCATCATCACAAAATCCACAAGAAGAAAACCAATGAGAGGACCTTACCTTTGGAATGTCTCACGAAGAAATGACTGAAATGCTTCAAAATCCGGAGAATCATAAAATCATCAACATCATGATGAGACTCAACCCTTCATTATACATGCTTGAACTAGCAAAACAAGGGGCCAAGTTGCCTTCAGATTTTGACGTAAGTACCATAGTGGAGACATCATTTCCTCCAATCTCATCCACCATTCCCATCTCATCCACACCCCCATCTCAAAACGTCACACAAAACATTCCGCAAATCACAACACCGTTTGCTCCAACACAACCCAATGTTAATAAGGGAAGTGAATTTATCAATGCACTTCAAACACACCCCCTTGTTAATAATCAAAACGTGGACGCAAACACCACATTGGATCAAAACATACCCAAAAACCCATTACACAAAAATGTTCCTCTCACATTTCCTCACGATCCATCATCATCATTTTTTCACACAACACCTCAAACACCTCTTCTCACAAATTCACAAGAAGAGGGAGATATGTTCGGACTAGGGGGCATATTTGACACCACGAAATTCTCGCAACAACTCACACCCCTTAAATTTCCACCTCTACCACCATTGCCATTATCATCCACGTCACTCCTTGGTTTAGGGATTCCTCCCCTACCAAGTATCAATCAAACCTATATCCCAACCATCAATGAAAGCATTGCACCAAGCACCCAAAATTTGTCGTTGATATCGCAACAAAAAATGACAAACACACAAGCAATGGAAACATCATCAAACACACCCTTAACATCACAAAGCATGGTCTCCCAAGGACCAGTCACATCAATAGCACCATCCATCATGCAAAACACCAACACCACCTTCACAAATGCCATTCCAAATCCACCACCACCTCCACCACCACCAACTTTCACCACATCAAGCCAATATGACGCAGCATTGCAAGCTACTTTCCAAAGAGGATACCAACAAGTTCAAAAATAAAAAGTCGTACAACAAGCCACTCAATCCACACAAGCTACCCAAGCTAGACAAGCTGCATTGCAAGTGCAACAAGCGCAACAAGCCCAAGCTTTACTGCAACAACAACAACAACAACAAGCTGCTCAAGCTGCCCAAGCTTTACTGCAACAACAACAACAAAAGGCCACTCAAGCACAACTATTATTGTAGCAACAAGTAGTACAAGCACAAGTCACACAAGTGCAAGCTCAATATCAAGCACAACAAGCACAAGCACAAGCACAAATTCTTGCACAAGCAGTGCAAGTACAAGCATATAAACAAGCATTAAAGCAATATCATGAGCAACAAGATGTACCATAATTGGTAGCCCAACAACAAGCATTGTGGGAACAACAACAAACACAACAACAAGCACAAATATTAGCGCAACAACAACAAGATCAACAATAAGCATTGTTCATACAAAAGCAAGTGGAACCCTACTTTGCCCACCAGAACATACAGATACCATCGAACAATGCACTGACCAACCCATCCATCCAACCAATGATTGAAACACCCCAAAACACTTTCATCCCACCCCCTGATCCGCAAAATGATGTGACGACACAACTCAGGTTGCTCTCACAACAAGTGCTCGACCTTCAATCAGGGCGAAGAACCAAGACACCAAGTAACTTGTGTCCCTATCCATTTGATAGGAGCCTAGAGATGAAAACATTCCCCAAGGGATTTGAGATCCCTAAATTTGACAAATATCGAGCGATGGGAAACCCTGAAGATCACATTAGGGAATTCCAGGTTCATTGCATGGAAGTTGCAAATGACGATACTTATGTAATGTGGCTATTTCCTAAGAGCTTGGTAGGCCTTGCTATAGAATGGTTCTCACTTACCTTCAAGAATTCAAATATTCCAAGAAATTAGGGACGCATTCATTAAAAATTATGCATGCAACATTGCAATGGATGTTAGTCTCGAAGAACTCTCAGCTCTAAAACAAGGAAAAGGTGAATCATTTGCCTCATTTCTACAATGATGGTGATCCAAGGCCAGTCAAAGCAAGTGGACCATGCCAAAAGAACAACAAGTCTGTACCATCATAGCCAACCTTGAAAGCTTCCTGGAATTTTATCTCAAGGTTCAGGGCATCACCACATATGAGCAATTGATCTCCAAGGCACTCAGCATCGAAAGAGCCCTTGTGGCTCAACCCGCGGAATCAACATCATATCACGAACAACAAAACAACTACCCATCATCCAATTACAACAATAAACCTTGCACATGGGCAAGGAACAAGACATTACTAATGATGGTATCATTGATGCCAAGGTGGTCATTAATGGTCCACGCCAAAATACACCCACATCGCAAATCCAAATTCAACACCAAAACCACCATCACACAACACACCAACCCAACAATAATCCAACCATCAATAATCTCAATGACCAAAGAGGACCACCCCAATGCAAAAGTTATCCCAAATGAAAATACACCATTTTGGGGGAGCCACTTGAGGACATAATGAAAAAGTTGATCGATGAAAAACTCATCAAGCCTCCTACATTTAAGAATTACCAAGAACCTGATGTCAAACCTCCTTGGTATAACGAGAATCAACTTTGCAAATTTCATAAAATCAAAGGTCATACCACAAATAGTTGCATGAGACTCAAAAACATCATCCAAGATCTGATTGATAAGAAAATCATAAATTTGGAACAACCTACAGGAAATCAAGATCTTAAAATATATACGAATCCAATGTTGAACCATGGGAACAAAGGGAATAACAAGGATAAAGTGAAAGGAAATGTAAATCATGTCTATGAATCCATCATTGCCTCACTAAATGAAGACTGCATGGTCATCACCATCAAGGGGGCCCATGCCGAAGAATGTGGAGTAACCACAAGAGGCAAAAAAGTCACCATCGCAGGATCATCCCAACCAAATAGAGTCTCTGCATCTAGATCTGTTCCTAATGGCTATAATGTCCTAGACCAACTCAAGAGAATGCCAGCACACATATCCATCATGGAGTTGTTAAAAATATCATCAGCCCATAAGAAGATCCTTGAGGAAGCATTAGCCTCATCCACTGTCCCTGCAGATCTCGATGCGGAGCAATTCCAAGCTATGGTCGAAAATATCATAACACCTAATCTCCTTACATTATTTGACCAAGACTTCCTAGCTCAACCATCTCACAACTGTGCACTTCACTTGGAAGCCATTGTAAACAAGAGCAAAATCAAAAGGGTCTTGGTGGATGGAGGTGTAGGTTTGAACATTTGTTCTCTCAGCCTCATCAAGCAGTTGAAAATATCATAAGATTCCATCGATAAAGGAAAGGGCATCACAATAAGAGCATATGATGACCAAGAAAGAGTGTCTCAAGGCATAATCAAACTCCCTATTCAGGTAGGGCCGACTCTCATGGAAACCACTTGTCAGGTCTTGGACCTTGACTTTCCATATAATATCCTCCTAGGACGTCCATGGATCCATGCAATGAAAGCCGTAGCATCAACCTTCCACCAATGTGTGAAATTTACACATAATGGACAAGAGGTCACTGTCCATGGAGATCCTAAACCGTTTTCATATTGCAAAAATCTTGAAGCTAAGTATTACAAAATCCCCCAAGTGCCAAAAAATGATGAGGGCCCATCCACACCATACATTGACACCGCCACTCTTGCATACACTTCTGTGACAGAGACACTCGCCATTCCCACCATCTCTGACATCAAGCTCATCATCCAAGAGGACGGTTGTGGAAGCTACAAGCTCCCTAACAATGCTTTTGTAATAGGAGAGTTACCACAATCTCGTAGATCACAATGATTCCCATAAGAAAATCAAGCTTCCACATCACAAATGCATCTTGAAGACTATCCCGAATTCACAAGCTGGGGAGACCTTGGTCAAGAAGTTATTGAAGCAGATCCATCTCACATGTTGTATCGAGATGAAATACTGACAGCTGAATTACCAATGGATGAGACAAGCAAGGGCCTACAAATGATGCTCGCAATGGGCTACAACAAAAATCAAAGACTGGGACAAAATGACAATGCGCTCATAATACCTATCATGCCGAAGACGCGACCCATAACAAATCTTGGCCTTGGATGTACCCCTCTGAGTATAACCATACATGGCCAAAGTCCTCCAGTTAGAATAGTTAATATTTCTCCTCAGCCAATACTAGCAGAAGTACACTCACCAATATCCATAGGTAGAGACATACATATATTAATAACTAAGCCCTATATTAGTATTGATGACGAAGATACCATGACCAATCTACCTAGGTTATTTGAGGACACCACCTTGTGTATGATTAGCACCCTCTCCTTTGAAATAGACCATCCAAATCATGAGATTTGTTTAGTGTACCCCCAACTGATCGACTATGACCAACGAGGACAAGCAATTCTTGATACATTTGAAAATGATGAGGCACTCTCAGAATTCATGGGATTGAGGGATACCATTCCAGATGGGGATCATAAAGCAGGGTTTCTAATGGAGTTGGATACACAGGCCTATTACGGTGAAATGATTGAATCCTTCAGTCGTAAAAGTGAGAAACTAAGAATCATATCCAAGTCCTTGAGTGAAAACCACACTGTGGCACTCTCTGACAAGAAAATAGTAAAAAGAAAGGTTGTATCCAATGGTGAAAACCTCTTTGAGGCGCTCGAGGATGAAGGATTCAATCTTCCTCTAAGAGCTATTCATTAGGAGAAGTCAACAGTCTTGGCCGAAAAATGCAATCCTGTCAACCTAGGAATAGAGGAGACCCCGCATATCACATTTTATGTGGAATCACTATTATCAGAAGAGCAAGAACTCCTAGTAGCATTCCTAAAGGAAAGACAAATAAACTTCACATGGAGTTATACTGACATGTCAGGGCTTGATCCAAAGACTGTGGTTCATCATTTAGCAGTATATCCAGAAGCAAATCCGGTCAAACAAAAGCTTCGAAAAATGCATCCTCAAATCGCTCTGTTAGTCAAAATGGAGCTCAAAAAGTTGTTAGATGCAAGATTTATCCGATCAATCGATTATCCAGAATGGGTGTCAAATTTGGTACCTATTTCAAAACCTAATGGAGCCATTAGAATCTACATGGACTTTAGAGATTTGAACAAGGCATGTCCCAAGGATGATTTCTCGCTTCCCAACATCGACATGATAGTAGACATGACAATAGGACATGAGATGCTATCACTAATGGACAGATTTTTAGGATACAACCAGATCATGATAGCAAAAGAAGATCAACATAAGATGACTTGCACTTGTCCATGGGGGGCCTACTGTTGGAACATGATGCCATTCAGCCTAAAGAACATAGGAGCAACCTATCAAAGGGCCTTGACATTGATATTCCATGACATGATTCATAAAACAATCGAAGACTATGTCGACGACATCCTAGCAAAATCTAGAAAGAGACAAAATCATATAGCAACCCTAAGTGCTATCTTTGATAGACTGGAGGAATACAAAGTCAGCCTAAATACCAAGAGGTGCGTCTTCAGCGTACAATTAGGTAAATTGCTAGGATACATAGTCTCCATGAGGGGTACCGAGGTAGATCCAGAAAAAGTGAAAGCAATCCTCGAGATGGAAGCATCAAAGACATTAAAACAATTGAGAGGCTTCCAAGGCCGACTTCAATCCATCTGATGGTTCATAGCACAACTGGAAGACAAGCAAAACCCATACTCTCACCTACTCCACAAGGGGGTAGCATACAAATGGGATACAAAATGCAAAGAAGCATTTAACAAAATCAAGGAATATCTACTGACACCACCAGTTTTAATGCCACCCATCCCATGAAAGCCATTGATCTTATATGTATCGGCAACAACAACATCCCTTGGAGCTCTCTTGGCTTAGCATGATGAAAACAGAATGGAGACGGCTATCTACTATATTAGGAGGACAATGGTCGATCATGAGCTAAATTACTCATTCATCGAGAAAGCATGCCTCACAGTAGTGTTTGCATCACAAAAATTCAAACATTACATGTTGGCATACAAGATAAAGCTCATTGCCCAAATTGACCCCCTCAAGTATCTCCTATCAAAGGCAATGCTCATAGGAAGAATGGAAAAATGGGTGATGATATTATCAGAGTATGACATCGAGTATGTAGAGCGGAAAGCCATTAAGGGACAAGTTATTGTAGATCAACTAGCAGAAGCACCCATTTATTCTAAGAATCCTCTTGTCTCAAAATTCCCAGATGAATCCATTTTTAACTTGAACGTAACTGACCATTGGAAACTATACTTTGATGGTTCATACACACAACATGGATCAGGAGCTGGTGTCTTCTTCATCACCGCACAAGGGGATTGCATACCAAAGTCATACAAATTGGAATTTCCTTGCACCAACAACATAGCAGAATATGAGGCTTTAACTATAGACCTCAGGATAGCAGTGCAATGGAACATCATAGCTCTCAAGGTGTATGGAGACTCTCAGTTGATCATAAATTAGGTCAATAATGAATATCAGACTAAGGATGATAATCTCACTCCATACAAGAAATTGGTGGAGACTCTAAAGGAATCCTTCATTGACATAAAATTTGAGTAGATTCCAAGAACCAACAATAGAGCAACAGATGCCATGGCTACAATTGGGTCCCTATTAGACATCCCTCATAACATGTTGAAATATGAATTTCTAATTAAGCAGCTTCTCATTCCCACATTCGAGGTACCGGAATCAGAATATGTGTGTGAAATTGTTGGTCCTGGCAATCCTTGGTATCATGACATCTATACATATCTTTGAATAGGAGTCATACCCGTTGACCTACCATCAAGCCTAAAATGAACCTTTGTTAAAAAGGCATCCAAATTTGTGATCCTAGGTGATACCCTATACCGTAGAAGCATAAAAGGTACCTTACTGCGCTGCCTAAATGTTGAGGAGGCATTAACCACTCTAATCAAGGTTCATAATGGTATCTATGGCTCACACTCAAGTGGAATGACCATTGCCAAGAAACTACTGAGGATGGGGTATTATTGGCCCACAATGGAAAGAGAAGCACATGATCATGCTAAAAAATGTCTGCAATGTTGGCAGCATGGGGACCTCATCCATGCTCCAGCTTAAGAGCTTCACCCCATCGTCACACCATGGCCCTTTTCGTAGTGGGGCCTCGATCTCATTGGAAAAATCACACCCACCTCATCAAATGGCCACAAGTTCATCATAACTGCAACTGAGTACTTCACAAAGTGGGTAGAGGCCATACCCATGACATATATAACCAGAAAGCAGATATCAAAATTTATCCTGAACTATCTCATATGTCATTATAGTGTCCCACAAGCCATTATCTCAGATAATGGGACACCATTCAAGAACCAGGAGGTTCACAACTTGTGTGAGAAATTCAAAATCCAGCATCACTTCTCCACCCCATACTATCCCCAAGGCAATGGCCAAGCAAAACCCACGAACAAAACCATCCTCAAAATCCTTCAGAAAATAGTCAATGACACAGGTCGTGACTGACACTTGTAGCTTAATCCCACCCTTTGGGCTTATCGGACCAACATCTGTACACGCACCGGCGCCACCCCCTTCTCCTTGGTCTATGGATCAGAAGTCATACTCCCCATTGAGATCAAGCTCCCATCCCTTAGAATATCATTGCAAAACCTCATCAATGATGAGGACTACCGGGTGTCAAGATTAAATGAGCTGGAGCTACTGGATGAGAGACACATAGATGCTTTAAATCATTTGCAAGTCTATCAAAATAGACTCAAATGGAGCTACAACAAGAAAATCAGAAAGCAGGACTTTCCAAGTCAGAGAACTAGTCTTAAAAGAAAATCAGAAGAATGTCCCAAACCCAAGTAGCAAAGGAAAGTTTGAACCTAATTGGTTAGGACCTTTTGTCATCATAGCAAGTTATAAATCAGGGGCATATTAGCTATCAACATCCAAAGGGGAACCTCTACAAGAGCCAATGAATAGCTCTGATCTCAAAAAGTTTTATGCCTAAATCTTTCAAGGTATAGAACCAAAAAATCCAAAAAATCATAAAATGTCCTAAAAAAATGGTTACTTAGGTGAAAACCTGGCAAACAGGTGTCTTGGTGACAACAAAAAAATCAAAAAAAAATCAAAAATTAGAAAAAGGATAAAAAAAATTGTCCTCTAGTGAAAAACACTTCAGTGGCACTTTGGGCAAGTACCTTGGTGAAAACCTGGCAAATAGGCGCCTTGCGTAAATAAGCACTTTCCATCCACTAGGATCTGTATTTCTTGTTCAACATCATCCCTCCATCTTCCATCGCATTCAGGTCTCCATCTATCACTCATCAACTCGCATCCGCACCATAGCTTGGTCCTGTTTTCGTATCATGATCCCTCATAGTACTACTCGGCCCATCATCAAGGTTAGTTTGTCTTGCCTTTATCAGGGTAGTCTATTGCATCACGCTGGGGGCATGTTCTTATCAGGATTGAATTTGTGTATATTCTTAAAGTCCTCAAATCAGAAAATCCAAAAAACATCAGAAAATCAGAAAATCCAAAAGCATCAGAAAATCAGAAAATCCAAAAACATCAGAAAATTAAAAAAATCCAAAAACATCAGAAAATCCAAAAATCCAAAAACATCAAAACATCAAAAAATCCAAAAACATCAAAACATATCAAAATCCAAAAACATGTCAAAAAATAATCAAAAAGTCAAAAACAAGGTTGTCTTGTCGAACTACATCTTCTCTGAGCTTGAACGTAGGCAAGGTTGATCTTTGATCATCCCCCGAGACATTTAGGTCAGTCTCATAGGAGTCTGTCATAATAAACTGACATTTCATCGTGTATATCTTCATCTGTAAATCAGTTAAGTCGTCAGTTGAACTACGTGGTCTCTGCGTGTATAACGTAGGCAAGGCTACTCTATTGACCAGCCCTCGAGACCCCTAGGCTAGGTCTTTAGGTTAGTCTCTTGGTCAAAATCTTAGAAAATCCCAAAAATATTGGACAATCAAAAAATCAAAACATTTGAAATATCGAAAAAATACCAAAAACAGCCTCAAAACATTGTAAAACATCAAAAACATCCAATTTTTTTTTAAAAAATCCATCCACCTCTTCTCGCTTGTGCCCGCAATAATCACCATCCATAATAAACTAATCGCCATCCTCAATCTTTGACAGGATAATCGGAAACAAGTTTAGCAGATTAAAAGTGAAAACTCAAAAATGTCAAGTCTAAAGTCTAAGTTAGTGTGTAAGCAAGTTGGTTATCTCTTCGTATTGGTAACTCATCATTTGAATTGGTCCCATATCAATCATCCCCTAGAACACTTTGGATAAAATAAATGATGTGCCGCCATCCACTAACATGTCCTAGGATGAATCCTTCCTACAATGGGCATTATCTTTTGGCAATAAGTTTCAGTTATCATCCTTAGAAAACACATCCTCTTTTTGTTAGCAGTATCAGTTGGTTTGTTTACTCAGTCTTTATCTTTTGACTTATCTTATTTTGTGCTCATTCCAAGGACGTCTCGATGATATCCCAAAATAGAGGATTTAGAGAAATAGGAATGGGGCAACGATCATTATCTTTTTATCTGATGTGCCTGTTCGACGTTCTTGTAATATAACCTCGATGAATACTTGCTTTGCTAGGTATGTATGGAAGAGGTCTAGGGCAACTTGTTGACTATTATAGGGATAGGTTTACCTTACCATGTTCTTGTCCGAGGTGTCTCAAACTTTTGAAGTACATCCTAGCAAGGTTTCTGTATGTCAGGTGTGAACAAGAATACTCCTATCTGATTGTCAAGTCAAAGTCCATCACACTAGGTACAATGCCATCCCGGTTCCCTATACCTTGATGCATCATACCACATGTCTTATCAAACATAAGGAAATCGGTCCTTTGAAAATATCAATTCCTCGGCAAGTAATCATCATCATCATCATCTTGTGTCTTTTTGAAATGACTTCTTCTTTTCTCACTAACCGCACTGACAAGGTACTATGACAATTGATCATCATCACCATCATCGTGATCAATCCTGCATCCACAAATCATACACATTGCATAAGCATATCATATAGGAAACATACAGATTGCATTTTTTTAAACAGTTTATCATAAACATTCTTCATAAATAGGTGCATGCATGTCATTGCATTTCACCCATTACATTGCATCTCATGGCATTATATCGATCATTGCATAAACATTCATTTGCATTTCACAACCATTTCATATTACCATCTAAATCATCACATAGCATCTACAAAAGCATTCCATAATCATTTTTGCTTAATCATAAGCAATTGGTACATAAGCATTTAATTCATTAGGCATACATACTTGCATAACATAAATGACATCATATCATCACATTACGTTCACATTACGCATCAACATATCACTTTGCATTACATACATCATCAATAATTATGTTTAGGATAATAACATTTGTTATTCTAAGCATCTCATGGAACCATCCCATTACATCCATCCATAAATCATCTCATATATAAGCATATTCCACACATCATTGCATATACCATAGATCATATTATTTTACATATTAAACCCATATCACATATTTCATTGGCATAAAATAAACCATCATATAGTTAACATCATTGCACATCATATCATAGGTTAGCATAATATAGATCTGTTAGTCATAATCATAACACATACATCATTAGAAATAAATGTATCCATAGGACATCACTACAAAGCATATAAAAATAAACCATCCATGTATAAAGGAGAACACAGTACATCGCATCAAAATTGGCTCATATATATCATCAATTATGTCACTATCATAGTACAAAGAATAAATCGGATCACTGTATGTCAATCTATACAAAATTCCTATCGAGCTATCAAAAATGAGCCCATAAGGTACAAAAAGTGTAATATCTCGGTCAAGCTCGATCCCTGTGAATGTTGCCCTCACCCCTATCACCATGACCCTCTGGTGGTCTCTGGCTGGCCTGCTCTGAGTACTCTGGGATCCAATATGCTCTAGGTACAGTGTCATGGTAAGCCCGACGGTAGTACTCTATCTCTCGGATAGCATCCCTATAAGATCGTACTGGCACTGTACCCTGGGAGGAGGAGGTTGTCATACTCTTGATATGCTATCTGCAGCCTAGCTTTGTGGTTGCCTGTAGCTCTGCAGCCTGTCTTTGCTACACAGCCTGATCCCTCTCTACTCTGAGCTGCTCTCTCTCAGCCCTCACCTTATCTCTCTCCACTATCAGTGCTTGAACCTGAGCCTGCAACTGCGCAATCAGTGCATCCTGACCGTCTACCTATCCCTGTGGCTATACCCATGGCTGCACGTGAGCCTAATCCTCACCCTCAATTCGTGGTGGTGGGACTGGCAGCTCTTGCTGCTGATCCTGCATATGGACATCTCCTTGACCTGGCGGAACTGGGGGCACACCTAGTGAATCCTATCAAATCTCAACCCTCAGTCCTTGCCCTCGTCCTCTCCCTCTGCCTCTGACCTTGCACACCTCTAGATCCTCGCCTGGAACGGTCAACTGAAGTGGAGGTTTGAACCAGTCTCTGTAGGCCTGATTAGTGCCTGGATCTGCTAAGCCCTGATCATAAGCCCATGGTCGAGCTACCAACTTCCTGAAGCTATCAACTGCCTCAGAGGTAGGAATACTGTGACCCCATGACACCTGTGTCATACTACATGCAAAGACGGCTACATAGTCGTCATCAGGTCGATCCTGCAGCTCTCTGAACTGATGCTGCACGCACCCGGGCATGTACCTCTCGATCATTGTGTGCTCGCGCCCCTACATATATCGATCCTAGCAGCAATAAAAGAGCTGAGCAGCATCATCGGCCCATCCGGGTCGGCCAAGGTATGGATGTCAAGTAAAGACAAGCATCTCGTCTAGGACCCGCCTCCAATAGGGGATCCCGTGCTCACCAGTGTGTGTGAAGGACACACCGCCTCTGTATTGTGCCACGAGGGCATCCTCTACCCCCATCAGAACTAGGACGATATGTGGACATAGCACAAAAATGTGCTCCCACACCCAAACATGAAGAAGTGTCACTCTAGCCCCTAGTGCTCTACCATCCACGTATATGTACTCGTGAAGGTCCCTGTAAAGTGAAGCTAGAAGGACAAGTCCCAATGCAAAGCGAACTGGCCTATCTTGGACCATCCACTCCCAGCAATAACCCCAACTGGGACTGAAATATCACCCTCGTCGATTTGAGGCAGCCAAACCCAAAATGATCGTTGCAACCGCCCAGCGGAAGGGAGGTGCTATAACCCTGTACCGCTCAAGCTCAATCTGTCCCTCATAGTAGATAATGTCTCATGTGGCAAGGATTCTGATGTAGGACTCGCATCCCCCATCCATATCATAGATCACCCATCGTCCATGAATAGGAAACCATAGAATGCGCCAAAAGTCCTCCAAGGTGACGGTCACTTCGCTAGTGGGAAGGTGAAATGATGATGTCTCACTGTGCCACCTCTTTGCCATCACTAACAACATCCCTAGGTGGGTGCGCACGGGCACCACGTACGCAATATGCCATAATCCTGTAGCTCCCAGTCGATCTTGGTCCCTGTCGCTCAAGTCCCGTAAGACGCTTGCCAGATCTTACGATCGGTGCTCCAGAGAGTAGAGCTCCTTGGGCCCGTCTTGTATCAAGGAAAGTCACCGTGTTAAAATTTTTGAAAAATTCTTGGTGAAATGCTCCAAGCTCGTCTCCAGCGTCGCAATTTGATTTTACTCAAACTCTGACACTCGAGCCCAAAAAGAACTAAATGGTGCCGCCACGGCGTACTTTATCCTCCAGCATCTTAGTTTTCCTAAAAAGGGTGCCGCCGTAGTTCACTTTACCCAAACTAGCCCGCCGAGCCCAAGCCCAGTGTCGGAGTTTCTAAACTCCTAACTGAACCGTTGCAGTGGAAAATGGCCTGGCGCGATGTATTTTAAATTCTGAGTGGTGCTATATAGCACCATTGGAGGCGAGCTCCCCATTTAAAGCAGTAATTAATGCATTAAATGAAAAAACTAAGATTGGGTAAGGGTCACATACCGGTACCTTGATGCCAGGTGGCCGCTAGTATGTCTGAACTCGATCTGAAATGTGTAGGGGAAGTTGTCGTTGCGCCATATAGCTAGAGGGTCAGAGCTCAAATCTCAAGTTTGCTAGCGGAGGTGTGTGAAAATGACTTGAAAGTGACCTTTTAAGCCCTTTTAAGCCTAAAAATTAGGGTTTTTTAACCCTAAATAGCTGTACTGCTAGAGTTTTGGACCCCCAAACTTGTTTTGGTTTGATTAAGGCTTGTTTTTCATCGTTTTATTGTGTTTAGACATGTTTTTAGCCTCCCGGACCCCTTTCAGACCTGTCGGGTACTTTGTCATCTTTTTTCGCAAGATCACCCAAAAAATTAAAATTTTCGTCCAATCTCTTGAGGGGGCATTATAATGGCATGTTTTCTCTTGCCATGCAGTAGTGGGGCAAGGCTTTTTTTTTTTTAATTATCAAAAATTTTGGATTTGATCGAGGTCGGTTATTCTTTGAACCAACGCAACAAGTGCATTGCTTCAAAGAGGGGAAAAATGTAGACACATAAAATATACTGATTGACATTGTGCATCTGATCCTGACTTACTAACATCGTTTCTCCCTGAATCATCCATTGGTCTAACCATTTAATCAAATTCCCCTATCTGATTAAATTCATCAATATTCCTCTCTTAATTAAATAAATCATTTTATCTAATCAAGTCATCTCTCTTGTTAATTAAATCAATCCATCTGATCTAATTATCCCTATTTAATTAAATAATCAATTTATTTGATTAAATCTCTAAAGTCTATCCATTAAATTAAATAAATTAAAACCTTATTTGATTTAATCTAACACCATCTCTTTTAATTAAATAAATCAAAATCCTTATTTAATTAGCCTCTTATTATATTTCCCTCTTAGTTGATTTAAATAAACCCATAAATCTAAGTCAAATAAGTCACATCATCAAATCTCCTATTAAATTAATTAACCCTTGATTAATTTAATCTCATCTCATGTCACATCCTCTAGATAATGCAAGTTGCATATGAAAATAGATTTAATTCATTTATTAAATCTCTATTTTCCCTCACAAGGCATCTTTTGGAATATTCTCTCAATTTGAATTCAAAAATTTCAAGTCAACATGTACATCCAACAAGGCATTTAAAATCTCTTACATGTCCTTTGCCTTGAGCCAAGTGGCATTTATTGCATTTTCCCTTCCCTCTTACATGTCATTTCAACAAATTTGAATTTCAAATTTGCATTTATTGGCACAAACCCCAAATCTTGCACATCCATCATCCATTCATAGCTTGACAAGTGGCATCATATCATTGGATGAATGTTAGTCCCACATTGCTCAAATTTGTACATTCATCCATCTTGGATTTCTATAAATAAAGAGCTCATATCCTCATTTTATCATCCACAAACATTGTGAAGTTATTATGCCAAAATATTTAGCCATTTCCATCCATCATTGAATTCTTAGCTAGGCTTTTGCAGATTTGGCTTGGAGTTCTCATCTTTCATCAAAGTGGATCAATATCATCTTCAACATATCAAGATTTCATCATAGGAATTGGGAAAGGGCCAATTTTCACATCAAATTGGCACCAATTCCTCCATGGGATTATGAGTTTGCACATCTAATTAGGATTTAATCTTTGTTTTATCATTTTCATTGTGTTCTTTGTTAGTTTCATTCCTAGTTTGAGGTTGTAAGTGGATTTCATGGGGAATCCTTGTTTTAGCTTTGAATTCCTTGTTTAACTTGTTTACTCATGTTGTTTTGCAGGTACTAGGAAAAGGGTTCGCACATTGCTCAAATTTTCACCTCATAACTCTGTAATTCACAGCATTCACATAACACACATCTATCTTCACATCCCTTAACAAATCAACACATATTTATACCATCTTCAACTTTGAACACATTGTCTAAGGTTGGATATGCACCTAAATTGTGAAAATTCAAATTAGGTTGACACCAAAACATTTCCATGGTGGAAAGGAATGAAGGCAGACCACAAAACACCTTAGCTAGGACCTAAATCCACTCATACATGTCACACCATTCCTCCACAAACACCAAAGAAACTTCCGCAATTAGTGTAAACACCCAAGGTTGGTCGAACCTATATTAACACCATTAACATTTAAGTACAAGCTTCCTCAATTCCAATAGATGACTTGCAGACACCACTTAACACTTGAACACAATATGGAATATTCCACAACACCTTGAAATCTAACAAATTCCTTTGCAACTACTTTCACTTGAAGAATGTACACACCCAATACACTCAAATGATTTTTCCTTACACGACAACTCATGAAACCAACTTCAAAAGCACCAAACCTCAAACAACTTCAACTGAAGAAAGATACAAACATTATCTGCACCCTTACAGATCTATGAGACTTGAAACCACTCTATATAGAAATTCAGAGCAAAAAAAATTCTCTCAGACACCTTTACAATACAAAGTTCACACATTGGTGAACATAACTTCCTCTGCACAATGATCAAGCACACCAAATTCTTAATGCAACACTTCTAAACACCTTTGATAAACATATCCAAACCACACAATCAGATCTTCAATATAGAAGAAATGTGAAGCCAAACTAGAATGCTACTTTGTAATACAAAACACCACTACAACACACTATTTCCCCTTTTTATTCAATTTTATCAAAAGCACTTGGAAACCAAGCACCAGAAACATGTCATCAACACTACCTCATTACCAACAAGCCAATTGTAACATAGCAAATCAACCATCCATCCATAGACAAAATCTTATCAAAGCAACACTAGAGGTTGACACCAATAGCTTACTAGTGACAACATAATGCAACTAATCAAAGCATCATCATAGACAACATCAGCTCAATACCAACTACTCACATCCTTGCAACAAACTCCTTCTCATATAGTTGACACTAGTGACAACACCAAATCATGTTGACATTAATGACAACACCAATTGCACATACTTGCAACATAAGGAACCTCTTGGATGCATTGTGTAAGGTTTGATTGGTTCATGGGTTGGTGAAGAGTGCACACAAGTTAGCTTTTAATATTTTTTTTGTAACTTATTCAAATTATAATTTTTATATGTAAAATTATTTTTGTTGTTCCCTCATGTTAGACCATCTATTTATTTTCCCACTAACTGATTCTACATGAGAGAATGGATTATAGTGATTTAGCAAGGGTGGTCTTATGGGATTTTGTTTGTGCATGACCTTTCAACCTTGCAATTAACTCCTCAAGTTCTTTTCTACTGTTTTCAATTCTCCCTAATATTTCTTCCTGTGTTCTTGGAGGATGAGGAGGAAATCTAGGAGGTGTTTATTATGGTTTTTATTCATGATGGTTTTCATTAGGAGGTGAATTGATATTTTGAACATTTAGGGGTGAATTATCAACTCCTAAAAATTAAACAAACCTCAATTAAAAAACTAATTCAATCTACCTATTTAATCTAAATTTGACACTAAAAACTAGAAATAATTACTTATTTATCCTCCTTTACATCTTTGCAACATTTTGGGATAAAAAATTAGTTCTGCAATAATGTGAGTGTGCTTGAAAGCAAGAACAAGATGCAAGTTTCACAAAAAAAAGAAACATGAAATGTGTTTTTTAATTTTTATGGTTGAAAATAGGTATAATGCAATAACATTGTACTATACTCGTGTTATGCTCTCATGGGGGCCAAAAAGTGGGGTGGCCACTTTTTGGTCCCTCATCTTGGTGTGCACGTCCTATGTGCATTTATGTACCCAATTTCCTTTCATTTGGTATCACCGCCTCACCAACCTTGATTTTGTTGTTGGCTTGAAGGATATATTGTACTAATCCCCATTTTAGTGGGAGTTTTGTAAAATAATGTTTTATAAGCTTGTTGGAGGAAAAAGATAGAAATCACATCTAGTAGAATCAAAATGGATAAGTTTAATGGTGAAAATTTTGAGTTATAGATGTTGAAAATGGAGGATATACTTGTGGATAGAGATTTGTGGGCTACAATATCTAGTAAAAAACTAGTTAGCATGACCTTAGATTATTGGGATCTAATGGATCAGAAAGCCAATATTTCGATAATTCTATGTTTGGTTGATTCTATGCTCTTGAATGTCCATGAAGATAATATTGTGAAAGATCTTTGAAAGAAAATTTAAGATGTTTATTAGGCTCAATCCCTAGCAAACAAGTTATTGATGTTAAATAAATTGTATTCTTTGAAGATGGAAGATGGGGAGTGAAAAAAAGAAAAAGGTGGACCCTAATGTTTAATCTATAAAACCTAGGATCAATTTTTGTGTGTGGCCTTTTTCTCGGGTTTCTTTAAGATGGAGATCAACAAGGTGATTAGATTGAATTTCAACCATGAAGGTGAGACAATGAACCATGGATATACATATTTCTGAGTGTTGGAATGGATTGGAATTGATTTTCCTTGATTAACCTAATTAGACTATGTGCCCTAATATGAAAAATGCAAGATTCTGACAATTGACAGACTGTAACAAGGATTTGCAAGCAAATCTAGGAAGTGTAGATTATTGTGTACCTATCTTAAAAGTTTGGTGTTAGTATGAATATGAGGATGGAGGCATCCAAAGGCATTTATGTCCTTGTTAGAGTACTTCTATTCTATTTTTATAATCCTCTGATGTCAGATCTAAGACTCACATTTCTTCTTACAAACTTGTTGGATCACTGTCAGATAGTTCTGTAGGTGAGTTTCCATGAGTTGAAAATGTGTAGGTCTTTGAATACAATAATGAATAAATGATCTTCAAGATTCCTTCAATCCTCTCCAGACCTACAACCTACACATTCAAAGAGAAGGAAAGGGTTGTACCATTTAGGGGCTTGCCTTATTCAAACCCTGTGTTAGTGCTTCCACTTCCACAATGGAAATATCAATAATGAAATGATAAACGATAGGAAGAAATGATGAATCAACAAAGTGCTGCAACTCACCACCCTTCATTGGCTTTCTTAAAGGACTAACGTCATGCACATCGCCTCAAGGTGTTGGATCTTGTTTGCTTGATTTCTTGAATTGTTTGGAGACCTACAATAAGGGTTAGCCTTCAGAAACAATGACAACGTAAACATACATGAACTCACATACAATAAGATTTTACACAATGCTTGGATCTTGAATTGTTGCAATAAATCACTAAAAATTTTCTCTTTAATTTCTCTTTACGATAATTATTTCTCTTAATTTTCACCTCTTTTTTGTTAGATTTCAAATTATGCAATAACTAGGTATTTATGTGTGATTATGCTAATTTCCTAAAAAATAGATCTCGATAGTCGACATTAGAAACTTGGATTTCAAATGTTAAAATACTAACATTGAAATATTCAAATTTTGAGCCTGACAAAATAGGTGGATAGATCCACCCAAGGGTGTCCCAGTCCTAGCCCTATTTTTGGGGATTTAGGTGTCAGGGAAAAAACATTAAATAAGTGCATTTTTCTATGCTTGTAATTTGCTAGAAAATAGTAAAAAAAGGCCTCAAAATGCATAGTTTCGGAAATTAGGGAGGACCAATTAGGCTCAATAATTTAGGGGAAGAAAAAAATAGTGTGAAATTGTCAAGGGTGACAATTTTCAACATTACATTTAGCTCCCGCTAGTGAGAGTATGAACTTATGCTCAGACTCACACTAAAGTTGAAAATCTATGTCAAGAGGGGTCTGATTGTACAAATGTTGAAGAGAAAGGATGACTAAGGATCTAGGGAGAGTGCACAAGCACCTAAGATCCAAGACCCCATGGCAAGACAACATAAGCACAAAGGAACACACAAATGCATGAAATACAGAAAGACAACATACACAAACACACATGTCAAAAACATGAAGCATACACGATGAAAACACATGACATAACATAGCATATAGATAACAAAAAAATGAATACAAACATGAAGCACAATTCAAACATGGAGAAAACATATAAAAGACACACATAAAACATAATTTTAGTGCTAAAAGGATTCAAGTAAGGCAAAGAGACCTCAATCTTAAATTGTCTCAAATACCAAACGTCATCCATCAAATAAATGTAGTTAAAGGAATGTTCCCATGAGGACTAGCAAGTTGCATTATTCCAAATCACTCATGAGACACATGGATCAATTGGATAGCAAGTTGCATTATGCTAGGTGTCCATGCAATATGATGGGTTCCACAAGGCTAGCAAGCTACATTATGCTTGACACTCATGAAACGCATAGCTCTACTGTCAAGCAAGTTGTTTTATGCTCGATAGCCATGTTAAGGTGTTCATGACTCACATAGTAGAAAAGTCCAATTTTTTCTAGGTGAATCACAAACCAAATGGAACACAAGGTCTAGTGAAGTCTGATATTCACTAGGTGAGCCCCCAATACAACATAGCAAAATGAGAAACATACAAGGTCTAGTGAAGTCTAATATTCATTGGGTGTGTATCCATTAACATCCATATCAAGAGTTATACTCCTTGATAACCCTAATAAGGTGTCATAACATGATCAAAATGCTATGCAAATGCATCACTAAGTTCAACACATGTGAAAAAAGTGAATCAAAAATGTCATGTCAATGCACCACTAAGTTTGATGCATGTGAACAAAGTAAAGAAAAAATGCTAATTTCAATGCACCACTAAGTCCAACACATGTGAATAGAGTGAAGCAAAAAATTCCAACGTAAAAATACCACTAAGTCCAATGCATGTGAACAAAGTAAAGAAAAACTGCTAATGTCAATGCACCACTAAGTCCAACACATGTGAATAAAGTGAAGCAAAAAATTCCAATGTAAACATACCACTAAGTCCAATGCGTGTGAATAAAGTGAAGCAAAAAATTCCAATGTAAACATACCACTAAGTCCAACACAAATACAAAACCTTAAGGATGTTATAAACAACACCACCAAAAAAGGTGCACGAAGATGCATAAGGAAAATACAAAACCTTAAGGGTGTTATAAACAACACCACCAAAAAAAGGTGTTTTATAAAGAAAAAAAAGGGGCATTTCTCAATGCATGAAGGGTCACACCTTATGGAACATACACATGACATCACCACCAAGAGAAGAAAAATCATGGAATAGGAACTCACACATTGGGGAATACTAACCATAGCATTACCACTAAGGGGAATGTCATATGCCAAGAAATGTCACACTCTTAGAGGACATCAATCCCATTACCACCACAAAGGAGACACAACATAGATTGATAAAGCCACACTTTCATTGAAAAAGTCACACTTTCTAGGAGATGTATATTATCATCACTAAAAAGGTACCATTTCCCATGCAAAAAATGAGTGGGGGAACATACCTTAAAATGTTAGTGTACTTGCTACACTAATGTTTTAAGGAGACATAAAGGGATCCATTTCTAGAAGGAATGAACCTAATGCAAGGCTACCTAACCTTTTTCCCCCCAAGTTTAGGGAAAAATATGATCCAAAAATGGATGGTTATGTGCTACTCTTTGTGAGATAAAATATGATTGCATAAAACCTAGTTTATACCCCCAATGCATGGTAGTGAGTATGTTGTGATACTACAACTACCACATGGCAAGGAGCAACAACTAATGCTATTTTTGTGGGAAAATTTTGCACGATTAGGTGAATATGTTTTTTGACGTTTTCAGTATTTTTAAAGGACAATAACAAAGACCTTTTGTTGTTTCTTGTGTGTTGATCACTATGGGCACACAAATACCTTGCTCTTTTACACCACATCCTTTTCATTATAGCCAAATTGTTTCAAAAGTTAATAACCTCTTCCATAAATGGATTTCATTTCTTTAGCAGAAGGTGGTTTTTCATAATCGTATTCATCATAAGTGGATGTGTAATTTGTATTTCCTCTTTTCTAGAAGTTGTGGATGTTTTTTATGGTTCAGTGATAGATTGTGTTGATACCATTTGTAGAGATGGAAAATATACTGACATACTTGATGCCGGCTATTAACATTGTTTCATCCTAAATCATCCCTCAGTCTAACCATTTAATCGAATACCTTTATTTGATTAAATTCATCAATTTCCCTCTCTTAATTAAATAAATCATTTTATCTAATTAAGTCTTTTTCTCTTGTTCATCAAATCAATCTATCTGATCTAATTAACCCTATGTCCATATTCTAATTAAATAATTCCCTTTATTTAATTAAAATCTCTAAAATTATATCTATTAAATTAAATAAATTAAACCTTGTTTAATTTAAGCTATCATCACCCCCTTTAGCTAGAAAAATTAAAATATTTATTTAACTAAGTCTAAAATCATATTATTCTCATATTTGATTTAAATAAATCCACAAATCTAAGTCAAATTTGTCACATCACCTAATCCCTCATTAAATTAATTAACCCTTGATTAATTTAATCCTAATTCATGTCCCACCCTCTAGCTTTTGTCACGTGCACATGAAAATAGATTTAATTCATTTATTAAATCTCTATTTTCTCTCAACATGGCATAATGGAGGAATATTCCCTCAAATTTGAATTCAAATCCAAGTGGACTTTGTCCTTCCAACAAGACATTAACTTCACCTAATAAGTCCTTTTCCTTCAGCCAAGTGGCATTTAAGACATTCTTTTTCCCTCTTACATGTCATTTTACTAATTTCAAATATCATCTAATTGCATTTATGGGCACATTCATCAAAATGTGCACATCATCCATCCATTCATCTCTTGACAAGTGGCACTTGGCCATTGGTTGAAAGTTAGTCCCACATTGCTTCATTTTTGGAATTTCTCCAGCTTGTTAATCTAAAAATAAGAGGATTCTTTCCTCATTTCATCATCCACAACTTGAGTAAACTTACTATACTCGAATTCATAGCAATCTTCATCCATCTCATTGAGTTTTCTAGCTAGGTTATATAGATTTTATCTTGGAGCACACTTCAATCATCAACAAAGTGGATCACATCTGCATCAAATCACCAAGGCTTGCATAGGATTTGGGAAAGGGTCAATTTCCACATCAAATTGGCACCAATTCCCCCAAGAGATCAAGAGTTTGCATTGCATTTGAATAGGATTTAGTATCTTTGGTTTATGCTTGTTTATGTTCTTCATTTCATTCCTTTTCCTTTCCCATTCAAATGGATTTCTTGGGGAATCATGATACTAACTTGCATTTGATCTAATATGGTGTTTGTTTCTTGTGCTTGTGCAGGTTGGGAATCTTGGTTCACATTTTGGCGCTAGAAGGAGGGCTTACCAGAAGTTCAAATCATGTTTTTTTCACCAAATTTTGTGCTTTTTTATGTTTTTGTGTCTTTACATGGAACTCCACTGTTGGAAGACCAACATCATAGTTTAGGACCGCTGGGACTCCAGCATCATTGTATTGCACCACTACAAACTCCAAACTTTGAAGCCCTTTGTTTCCTGCCTAGAATTCAAAATACTAAACTCCACCGCTGAGTCTTTTCTACATGCTGGAATCTTTCCAAACTTCAAACTCCACTGCTGGCTCAAATAGCGATGCCTTCATGCTCTCTGTCCCTTCTATAGAATGATGCTGACTGGTAAGCGATTCCATATAGCACCACTAGAGGACTTCAAACTATGATGCCTTCACAAGTTCCACCGCTGGAAGAAAGTAAAAAGTGAAGTTCAGGTTTTTATGACATGTGCCTTTTTCATTTTTGATCATTAGGGCTATTACCTACTTTCTTGACCTCTGATTTGCAGGTTTGACTGGTTTTCTTGTAATTTGACTTGAGCAAAGGTGAAGGAGCAAAGAGGCATGATAACATCACCATTTCTTTATACCAAGTGTTTTTGAACACTTAAGTGTTTGTTCAAAACTCTTAGAGAATTCACTATCTCTCTTAAGGAATATTGTTATGTTTCATGCTTAGGACCTACCAGTTTTCTTTTGGGCTCTAAAAAGAACACTTTAATTTCTTGCTACAAAAGGGCTTAAAATGAACTTTAGGACACAAACTCACTAGATTTCCTTTAAGGCTAACAAATTGAACAAGGAAAATTCCACATTTGATTTGGTGTTATAAAAAGAATTCACTTTTTCTTTGTGGGTTTAAAAAGAACATGTGCTACTTTGTTTTGTGATTTCTTACTCAAACTAACACCATTGAAAAGATATATGTGCTTCTCTCGTGCCTCACGACAATCTTGAGAATCAAAAGGATTTTTTATGGTCTTAGTTGGGACAAAGTGATTTCCTCCACACTTCATTTTGGGAATTAAAATTGAACAAAATATCTTGTGAGTGTGAGTAAACCTATCATTTGTATTCTCTCTTTGTTTCTCAAAAAAGATTAATCAAGTTATGAATATGTTTGCTTGCTATTGTTTATCTTAGAGGTCTTTCCTTGGGGAAAAAATACTCACCCAAGGGAATGACTCAACCGATAACAATATCTTGCCTCGATGGGTCAACTCCTATGAACGGAAAGTCCGAATTAAAACCCTTGTTGTAGAAAGGCCAAAATCTCTATCTATTTGTTGGTGCAAGAATGGTCATTTTAAAGCCACCCCACACTTTTATGGTTTTTAGTAGAAATGGAAAGTATTCCATGAGATTTTCATGGGTACTAATGCTTGGCTGCCCCGTACAAGTGAGTGTCATGGAGGGGAGCTAGTGGGGTCAAGCATATAATCATTCACTAAAAATAAGTGTAGCTGGACTTGTCCAAGTGGGGACTCAACAAATATAGTCTTTCATATCCATAGGATTGTGCTTGTTCTTGGTTACAAAAAACACTTTTCTTGTTTGAAAACATTTGGAAAAATTTTTTTAACATTAGTCATCAAAACTTCAAACCCTTTAGGAATTAAATACAATTGACCAATTTCATGTGTTATTGCTTGCCCTTGGGATTCTATCCTTAGAGGTTTCTAAACACTTCGACTTATATCTCAATTTTCTTACTAAAGTTAAACAATAGGTAACCCTTGCATTGATTTCATCAAAGTTCCACATGATATATCTTGTGGAATGAGAAGAAGTTGAGACATTGGACATCTAGTTTGAAAAGCTAATCAAGAAGTGTTTGTGGTAAAAAAAAATCATTAAGCAAAGACAAAAAAAAATTGAATCCCACACATGTGTCTTCAATGATTTCGCACAAAATCAGGATCAAGAAACCAAAGGTAAAAGCTCTTAGTCTAAAAGAACACAAAAAGCATCTCTTAATGCTATACAAATTCAGATGAAGACTACTTTTTAACTTTTACAGGAAAGCTTCAAGAAACAATCCCAGATTGTACTCATTTTATTACTATCAAAATCCAACTCTTTTTTGGGAATTTGAACACCTCGTTTAGAGAAAGCATGTTCTTCAAAACTGAGGTCTAGTAAACAAGAGTCATTTTTAGGTACACCTAGGATCAAAATCAAACCTTCATCCATCATTGGGCATCAAATCAAATTCATTTCACCATCAACTTTTGAAAAATCTTGAAACCATCCTTCATGCTAGGCTCTTTTGGAAAATAAAAATCATCAAAATATTTGAAACAAAATCCTTGCAATCCTTTAATCAAAACATCAAACCATTTTGGCTAGGTATGTGTAGATGCATCCTTCTTCATATGCTTAGTCAAAATTATCATCAAATCATCTTGCTTAGCTAGGTATATGTAGATGCATCCTTCTTCATATACTTGGTTGAATTATCATCTTGTTTGAATAGGTGTGGGTAGATTCATCCTTCTCCCCATGCTTACTCAAATTATCATCCTTTGAGCAAGTTTACCCCTAGATAATCATACAACATCTTGGGATTTATTTGTTCATCACCCAAAGCCAAAGTAAAATCAAATCAAGGTCAATCCAAAAAAATCAAAATCAAAACAAAATCCAAAACAAATCAAAAGTCCTAAAAAGTCTAGCATCCTCTCAAGATTTCTCAAAAGATCAATCATTCATATCACCCATCCTTTACACATCTCCATCATTTCACCTTTGATCCTTAAATCATCCTAAATTGTCTCTTTTGTGCCTTAAGGTTAGATCAATCCAAATAGTTATAGATTCATCTCCCACGTTCTTGAAAATTGATCCCTATTTTATGGTGCAAACTAGATCTCAACACAAGAGGAACATGGAAGCCAACAAAGAAACATCCACTTCAAGTGATCTTAGTCAAACCAACACTGAAATAAATCCTATTGGATCAAGCAATCCCATGACCAATCTTTCACTCCCTCAAGATCATCAAGAGGATGGACAAGTGGAAGACCTTACACAAGATCCTTTTGGTATGACCCAAGATGAGATCAATGAGGCTTGTTGGAATATGTTCCTCAATCCTTACTGACATGGAGCTCCTGAAGGGAAAATTCGTTGTGACATTGTTCATGTCTGGGCAACTAACTGTTCTAAATCTGCTTGACAGGTTCATGTCGCCAAGACAGAGTTGATGTCCTGCCAAATGAAGTCTATCGCTGTAACTAGGAGCATTCAGCGTGACCTTTTGTCGAGTGGAGTTCTTTGGTGACAGTTTGATCTTATCAGGCTATCTCTAGGGCTTCGACGAGATGTCCCAGTGAATGGTGTAAGTCTCACTGATAGCTTATAGCTATCGAGCTAGCACAAGGGTCTCAGGGAGATCTCTCAGCGAGAAGGTAAGTCTCGCTGACGGGAGTATTCTCTTGGTTCATTTGCGGTGACAAAAGACTTCACTAAGAAGTCTTGGCGACTTGAATAAGTCATGCCAACAATCATCGGTGTAGCTCTCGGTGCCTGGAAATATGTCTTGGCGAAGTCAAATGTCTTGCCAACTCGGCAAGACATGGGCAATCGGTATGTGGTCTCGGTGAAAGACATAAGTCTTGCCGACTAGTGAATGTAGCACTCGGGATAACTTAAGACCTCGGTATAAGGTCTTGGAGAAGACGATAAGTCTCTCCGAATCTTCAATGCTTCAGTGTGACATGTTCAATCGGTGTAAGGTCTTAGCGAAAGACTTAAGTCTTTCCAAATCGGTAAGACTTGGATGAGCTCGGTATGAAGTCTCGATGAAAGACGAATGTCTTTCCGACTGTCAGATGCTTCGGTGAAACCTGAGGAAACTCAATGAAACCTTTTGGCGAATGGGAAGTCTTGCCGATGGCAAAGTGGAAATTGATATGCTTTGTGAGCATCAGTAAAATGTCTTGACGACTCATTTAAGCTATGGCGATATCGATATGAAGACTTTGTGGCATCGGGGAGACACTGTTAGTGTCTCACCAATATGCCAACAAAGTTTGATCACCTTTGACCATGTGACCATCCTATGTGACATCCCACTAGACCAATCAGAGGAAGCAGTTTTCAAATAGATGACGGTTGGATTTTTACAGCAGTTGCAACACTGGAAAAACTGCATGCAAGGAAAAATCTGAAAAGGCATGGAAACTTTCTTCGATGGAACATTGGCGGATAAGGATGAATAGAAGACAAAATCAGAATGTGAATAAAATAAAAGGAGATCGATTCTGATTTGAAAGACTATGAGTAAGATCAGATTGATGAGAGCTTTTTTGTAACTGAATGAACAATGAATGAAGCTACTGTGAACTAATACCAGAGAGTTGTATCTTTGATTGTATGTAATCATTGTTACTGTAATACAAAGAGATTCAGCTTGGTGTGGTGGGTTTTTTCCCAAAAGGGTTTCCCACGTAAATCTGTTGTTCATTGTCTTTGAGCATCTTCTTTGTTTCTACATATATTTCATGTGTATCTTAATTGAATTGTAATTAGAAAAATTAAAAGTACTATATGCTTACTCCCCTGTGGTTTTGACGTTAGGAAAGTTGCTTCCGCACCGTTGCTTTGCTTACAAAATTATCATCCTTTGAGCAAGTTTACCCCTAAATAATCATCCAACATCTTGGGATTTATTTGTTCATCACCCAAAGCCAAAGTAAAATCGAATCAAGGTCAATCCAAAAAAATCAAAATCAAAACAAAATCCAAAACAAACCAAAAGTCCTAAAAAGTCTAGCATCCTCTCAAGATTTCTCAAAAGATCAATCATTCATATCACCCATCCTTTACACATCTCCATCATTTCACCTTTGATCCTTAAATCATCCTAAATTGTCTCTTTTGTGCCTTAAGGTTAGATCAATCCAAATAATTATAGATTTATCTCCCACGTTCTTGAAAATTGATCCCTATTTTATGGTGCAAATTAGATCTCAACACAAGAGGAACATGGAAGCCAACAAAGAAACATCCACTTCAAGTGATCTTAGTCAAACCAACACCAAAATAAATCCTGTTGGATCAAGCAATCCCATGACCAATCTTTCACTCCCTCAAGATCATCAAGAGGATGGACAAGTGGAAGACCTTACACAAGATCCTTTTGTTATGACCCAAGACGAGATCAATGAGATGATTCAAAATCCTAAAAAATCATAGGATCATCAACATCATGTTGAAACTCCATCCCCAACATTACATGCTCGAACAAGCAAAACGAGGGACACAACTCCCTTTGGAATATGACATGAATACCATGGTGGAACCACTATCAACATAATTCATCCCCCCCATCACATCAACATCCCCATTTCAAAATGTCACTTAATCCATTCCTCAAATCACATCATCAATAGCTCAAACTCAACCAATCATTAACAAAGGGAGTGCATTTCTTAATGCATTACAAACAAACACTCTTGTAAAAAATCAAGATTTGGATGCAAACACCATCTTAGGGTAGACCATACCCAAAAATCCATTACACACATACGTTCCCCTCACTTTTTATGATCCCAATGACCCATCATCATCATCCTTTCACACAACACCACAAACCTCTCTCACCATAACCTCGCAAGGAGAAGGGGACATATTTGGACCAGGGAGAATTTTTGACACTACACCATTTCCTCAAGAGGTCACGCCCCTCACATTTCCACCACTTCCACCATTTCCATCAATATCTGCATCACCTCTTGGTTTAGGACTTTCCCCTTTACCAAGCATCAATCAACAAAACTAGATCAACCCACCAACCATCAATCAGAACATCAGTCCAAATAATTCCACTTTGCCATGATCAATATTGCAACAATAGATGGAAACCATCTTGATAATGCAAACCCACCACCATCACATCATCAACCATCCCCCAAAGAGCTCAAAACATGGTCTCTCAAGGACCAACCACATCAATCACACCATCTACCACTCAAACCCCAATCATCAACATGACGATGCCTCTCATCACCACAACAAGCACCATTCCAAATCCACCTCCACCACCACCACCACCAAACTCAAACACATCAAGCCGATATAGTATTGCATTGCAAGACACTCAGTGAGCTGCTTATCAAAAGGCATTACAACAAATTCAAAATTGACAAGCCGTACAACAAACACTACAAGCACAACAAGCACAGTAGGATGTACAATCCCAACCCTTATTGCAACAACAAAAACAAACCACTCAGGCTACACAGGCAGCGCAAGCCATTGAAACCACTCAAGTCGCTTAGGTAGCACAAGCTACTCAAGCTACACAAATTGCACAAGTTGTTGCTCAAGCACAAGCACAGGCTCAAGCACAAGCCCAATACCAAGCTCAAAAAGCTCAAGCTCAAGCCCAAGTGCAAGCACAAGCACAAGCACAATATCTTGCACAACAAGCAGCCTGACAACAAGCATATCAACAAGCGCTAAAACAATACTAAGAGCAAAAAGAAGTGGCTCAACTAGCAACCCAAAAACAAGTGTTTTTGGTGCAGCAACAAGTGCAACAACAAGCTTAGCAATAGGCACTAATATCACAACAACAACAGGAACAACAACAAGCATTGTTGGTATAGTAGCAATTGTAAGCATACTTGGCGCAACAGAATATGCAAACACCATTGCTCAACATACCAACCAATCCACCCATCCCATCGACAATTGAACCACATCAAAACACTTTCATCCCACCCCTTGATCCACAAAATGATGTGACAACACAAATAAAATTTCTCTCACAACAAGTGCTCGACCTTCAATTAGGGTGAACCACGAGAACACCCAACAACTTATGTCCTTATCCATTTGATAGGAGCCTCGTAATGAAACCTTTCCCAAAGGGATTTGAGATCCCCAAGTTTGAAAAATGTCATGGGATGGGAAACCCTGAGGATCACATTAGGGAATTACAGGTTCATTACATGGAGGTTGCATATGACAATACCTATTTGATGTGGCTATTTCCTAGAAGTTTGGTTGGCCATGCTATGGAATGGTTCTCTCACCTACCTACAGGCATCAAGACATTCCAAGAAATCATAAACACATTCATTAAAAACTACACATGCAATATCGCTATGGATGTCAGTCTAGAGGAATTATCAGCTCTAAAACAAGGGAAGAATGAATCATTTGCTTCATTCCTACAATGATGGTGATCCAAGGCCAATAAGAGAGAATGGGTCATGCCTGAGGAACAACAAGTGTGCACCATCATATCCAACCTTGAAGGAACCTTGAATTTTCATCTAAAAGTGTAAGGAATCACCATGTACGACCAGTTGATCTCCAAAGCACTCAACATCGAATGAGCCCTTATGACACAACCTAGAGGATCAACCGCATATCCCAAACAATAAAACAATCACCCATCCATAAGTTACAATGACAAACCTCGCACATGGGAAAGAAACAAAAATGTTACCAACGATGGTATTGTGGACACAAAATTTTTCATCTTTGCCCCTCAGCAAAACACACCCACACCACAACAACAACCCCAAAACTATCATCAAAACAACCATCAAATGAATACAACAACATAGCAACCAAAAAACCACGTGATCAACAATGTCAATGATCAAAGGGGACCACCTCAGAGAAACAAGAACTCTCCCAAGCGAAAATACACTATCCTTGGGGAACCACTCGAGGTCATCATGAAGAAATTAATAAGCAAAAATATCATCAAAGCTCCCACATATGAGAATTACTAGGAACCAGATGTCAAACCTCCTTGGTACAATGAAAATCAGCTCTGTGAATTTCAAAAAAAAACCTAATCCAAGACCTCATTGATAAAAAAATCATAAATGTGGAGCAGCCAGTAAGAAATTGGAACCTTAAAATATACCTGAATCTGATGCCAAACCATAACAAAAAAGGGAACAATAACACTAATAAGGGGAAGGGAACATTCAAAAGTGTGAATCATGTGTACGACCATGTTGTCACATCCTTGGATGGGTATTGTGCCACTATCACTATCAAAGGAGCCCATGTTGATTGTGGAGTCACCACAAGAGATGGAAAAATTACCATTGTAGGATCATCCCAGCTAAACAATGCACCTGTGCCCAACCTAATTTTTGTTCCCAGTGGTTACAATGTCCTTGATTAGCTAAAAATAACTCCAGTACAAATCTCCATCATGGAGTTGTTAAAAATTTCATCCGCCCATAAGAAAATCCTTGAGGAAGCATTAACTTCATCAACTGTCCTCCCAGACCTTGATGCAGAACAATTCCAAGCTATGGTCGGAAACATCATCACTCTGAATCCCCTTACATTCTCCAGCCAATATTTTCTCATTCAACCATCTCAGAGGATTCCATCGACAAAGGAAAAGGTATTACAATCAGAGCATATGATGATCAAGAAAGAGTGTCCCAAGGAACAATCCAAATCCCTATTCAAGTAGGGCCAGCTATCATGGAAACTACATGTCAGGTCTTGGATCTCAACTTGCCTTATAACATTCTCCTAGGACATCCATGGATCCATGCAATGCAAGCAGTAGCATCAACCTTCCATCAATGTGTCAAATTCACATATGAAGGAAAGAGGTCACCATCCATGGAGATCTTGAACCATTCTCCTACTGCAAGAACCTAGAGGCAAAATACTATAAAATACCTTAAGTGCCTAAAAATGATGAAGGCCCATCAACACCATACATTGATCTAGCCACTCTCGCTTCCACTTTTGCAACAGAGACACCCACCACTCCCACCATCCCCATCATCTCTGATATCAAATTCATCATTCAGGATAATGGTTACATAAACTATACGATTCCCAAAAATGATTTTGTGGTAGGAGAGTTACCACATTCTCCCAGATCACGAGGACGTCTGCAATAAAATGAAGCCTCCACATCCCAAACATCCCCTGAAGAATATACCAACTTTAGAAGTTGGGGAGATCTTGGCTGAGAATTCATAAAGGAGGATCCATCCCACCTTCTATATCAAGATAATAGACCAATAGCCAATCTATCAATGGATGACAGTAGCAAAGGTTTTCAAATGATGCTTGCAATGGGCTAGGACAGAAACCAAAGACTTGGACAAAATGAAAACGGGCTTATAATACCTATCATTCTAGAGATGTGAATGAGAAATCTTGGCCTTGGATGTACCCCTTCGAGTATAACCATATGTGGCCAAAGTCCCATAGTTAGGAAAGTCAAACCTCTTCAGCAAACACTAGTCGAACTTCGCTTACCCATATCTACAGGTCGAGTCATAGACAACTTCACATTTGACATAACTGACATTTGTAGTAGTAGTGATGACGAAGATCCTATAACCAACCTACCCATGCTTTTCGAGGACACCTCCCTACTCATGATTAGCACCTTATCCTATGATTCTGAAAACCAAAACCATGAAATCCATCTAGTCTACCCACAACTCATCGATTACGACCAATGAGGACCACCAATTCAAGACACATTCAAAAATGATGAGGTGCTCTTAGAATTCATGGGACTATAGGATAATATTCCATGTGGGGATTACAAAGCAGGATTTATCATTGAGCTAGATACACATGCATATTATGGGGAAATGATTGAATCCATCAATCGCAAAAGCAAAAAATTGAGAATAATCTTTAGGTCCTTGAGTGAAAACCACACTGTGACACTTTCAGACCTAAAAATAGTAAAAAGAAAGGACACATCCGACAGTGAAAACCTCTCTGAAGCACCCAAGGATGAGGGATTCAATCTTCCTCCCAGAGCTTTACATCATGAAAAATTAGTAGTCCTAGCCAAAAAATGCAATCCAGTTAACTTAGGAACAGAGGAGACCCCGCAAATCACATTCTATGCAGAGTCATTACTATCAGAGGAACAAGAGCTCCTAGCAGCCTTCTTGAGAGAAAGACAAATTAATTTTGCATGGAGCTATGCAGACATGCCTGGACTCAATCAAGAGATTGTGTTCCATCATCTAGTAGTGTGTCCTGAAGCAAAGCCTATCCAACAAAAATTGAGAAAAATGCATCCTCAGATTGCCTTGCTAGTCAAAATGGAACTGAAAAAGCTACTTGATGCAGGATTCATATGACCAATTGACTACCCTGAGTGGGTATCAAATCTGGTTCCTATTTCAAAACCAAATGGGGGCATCTGAATCTACACGGATTTCAGAGACCTAAACAAAGCATGTCTGAAAGATGATTTCCCATTTCCTAACATTGACATGATTGTAGACATGACTGTGAGACATGAAATGCTTTCTCTAATGGACAGTTTCTTTGGATACAACCAAATAATGATTGCTAAAGAAGACCAACACAAAATGGCCTTCACTTGTCCATGGGGGAGTTACTGCTAGAACATGATATCATTCGGTCTAAAGAATGTTGGGGCTACCTACCAAAGAGCGATGAAACTAATATTCCATGATATGATCCACAAAACTATCGAAGATTACGTTGATGATATACTAGCAAAATCCAAGAAGAGGAGAGATCACATAACAACCTTGAGTGTTATTTTCGATAGGCTGGAGGAATATAAAGTCATACTCAACCCAAAGAAGTGCATCTTCGGCATATAGTTAGGAAAGCTACTGGGGTACATAGTGTCAATGAGGGGTATTGAAATAGATCCAACAAAAGTAAAAGCAATCTTAGAGATGGAGACACCCAAAACATTGAAATAGTTGAGAGGTCTCCAAGGTAGGCTTCAGTCCATCCACAGATTCATTGCACAACTAGCTGACAAGAAAAACCCATATTCTCACCTACTCCACAAGGGAGTAGCATACAAATGGGATGATAAGTGTGAGGAAGCCTTCAACAAAATCAAATAATATTTGCTCACACCTCTGGTCCTCATGCCACCAATCCCAAGAAAACCATTAATCCTCTATGTGTTAGCAACACCAGTAGCCCTCGGTGCTCTTCCAGCTCAACATGATGAAAATGGGATAGAAAAGGCCATATATTACATCAGTCACACAATGGTCGGGCATGAGTTAAACTACTCATTTATTGAAAAATCCTTCCTAGTAGTAGTGTTTGCTTCACATAAATTCAGACATTACATGTTGGCACACAAAATCAAACTCATCACCAAGATTGACCCCCTAAAGTACCTAATGTCAAAGGCAATGCTCACAGGAAGGATGGCTAAGTGGGTCATGATTCTATCAGAGTATGACATTGAATATGTGGAGCGAAAGGTAATCAAAGGTCAAGTTATCGTAGATCAGCTTGCAGAAGCACCAATCTAGTGAAAGAACCCACTCATATCAGAGTTTCCAGATGAATCAATCTTCAATCTCAGCATAGCCAACCATTGGAAACTCTACTTTGATGGCTCCTATATGCAACATGGATCAAGAGTCAGTGTTTTCTTCATCACCCATAGGGGGACTGTATACCTAGATCCTACAAGCTGGCATTCTCCTGCACTAATAATATTACAAAGCACGAGGCTTTAACCATAGGTCTCAGAATAGTAGTGCAATGGAACATCATGACCCTCAAAGTATATGGAGACTCTCAGTTGATAATAAATCAAGTGAATGGTGAATACTAGAAAAAGGATGATAAACTGACTCCATACAAAAAGTTGGTAGAGAGCCCTAAAGAATCATTCATTGATATCACATTTGTGCAGATTCCTAGAGCAAACAAGAGAGCAGCAGATGCCATGGCAACAATTGGATCCTTACTAGACGTCCCTTGCAACATCCTAAAACATGAATTCTTGGTAGAGTAGCTTCTCATGCCTGCATTCAAGGTACCAGAATAAGAATTTTTGTGCGAAATCATTGGTCCTGGTGATCCTTGGTACCATGACATTTATACCTACTTGCGAATAGGAGTCTTACCTGCTGACTTACCCTTAAGCCTAAAAATAACCTTTGTCAAGAAAGCATCTCAGTTTTTCATCCTAGGAAATACCCTTTATCGTAGGAGCATAGAAGGAACCTTATTACGCTATTTAAACACTAAGGAGGCATTGATCACTTTAAATAAGGTGCATAATGGTATTTTTGGTTTGCACTCGAGTGGAATGACCCTAGCTAAAAAATTGTTGAGGATGGGGTATTATTGGCCTACAATAGAAAGAGAAGCACATGAATACTCCAAAAGGTGCCTACAATGTCAGCAGCATGAGGACCTCATCCATGCTCCAGCTCAAGAACTTCATCCCATCATCACACCATGGCCCTTTTCATAGTGGGGACTTGATCTCATTGGAAAGATAACCCCCACCTCATCTAATGGCCACAAGCTCATCATAACTTCCAAGAGTACTTTACCAAGTGGGTGGAAGCCATCCCTATGACATACATCACTGGAAAGTAGATATCAAAGTTCATCCTGAACTACTTAATATGTCAATATGGTGTTCCCCAAGCTATTATCTCAAATAATGGGACACCTTTCAAGAATCAAGATGTTCATGACCTTTGTGAAAAAATCAAAATGCAACATCGCTTCTCCACTCCATATTATCCCCGAGGAAATGGCCAAGCAGAAGCCACCAATAAAACCATTCTGAAGATCCTCAAGAAAATAGTCAATGATGCAGGTCGTGACTAGCTTCTATAGTTAAATCCTGCCCTCTGGGCCTATCAAACTAGCATCCGTACACCCACCACCACCACCCCATTCTCCTTGGTCTACAGATCAGAAGCCATATTGCCCATCGAGATTGAGCTCCTGTCATTGAGAATATCACTGCAAAACCTCATCACGGATGAAGAATACCGAGTATCAAGACTAAATGAGCTGGAGCTACTTAATGAGTGGCATATGGATGCCTTAAATCATTTGTAATTCTATCATAACAGACTTAAGAGGAGTTATAACAAGAAGATTAGAAGTAGGACTTTCCAAGTCAAAAAAATGGTGCTAAAGGAGAATCAGAAGAACATCCCAAATCCAAATAACAAAGGAAAATTTGAACCTAACTAGTTGGGACCATTTTTTATCACAACAAGCTATAAGTCAGGGGAATACCAGTTATCAACACCCGAAGGAGAACCTCTATAGGAGCCTATGAATAGCTCCCATCTCAAAAAAAATTATGCCTAAACTTTCAAGGTATAGAACCAAAAAATTCAAAAAAATAGAAAATTTCTTGAAAAAATGGTTGCCTTGATGAAAACCTGGCAAACAGGCATCTTGGTGACAACAAAAAAATCAAAAAAGAAAAAAATCCAAAAATTCGGAAAATAGATCAAAAATAGTAAAGAGAAAAATCATCCTCTAGTGAAAACCACTTTGGTGGTGCTTTGGGAAAGTACCTTAGTGAAAACCTGGCAAATAGGCACCTTGCACAAATAAACACTTTCCATCCACCAGGATCTTCATGACTTGTTCTGCATCATCCATCCATTACACTTCCATCATCCATCGCATCCCATATCTCCATCCATCATCCACCCATGTTTGCACCATAGCTTGGTCTTGTGTTTGTGTCATGATCCCTCCTACTACTACTCGGCCCATTCTCAAGGTCAGTTTGTCCTGCCTTTATCGGAGTAGTCTATTACATCACGTTGGGGGCATGTTCTCATCAGATCAGATTTGTGTATATTCTTGAAGTCCTTAAATTAGAAAAATCCAAAAACATTCACAAAATTAGAAAATCCAAAAACATCATAAAATCAAATCAGAAAATCCAAAAATATTCAAAACATATCAAAATCTAAAAACAAGTCAAAGTCAGTCAGTCAAAAATAGAAGTCAAAAATAGAGTCATCTTGTTGAACTACAAGTTTTTGAGCCTTGAACATAGGCAAGGTTGATCTTTGTTTCATCAATAATTGAGTCAGTGTCAGTCAAACTACGTGGTCTCGGCGTATATAACATAGGCAAGGCTAATCTATTGATTAGCCCCCGAGGCCCCTAGGATAGGTCCTTAGGTCAATCTCTTGGTTAAAATCTCAGAAACCCTAAAACATTTGAAAACCAAAAATGAAAACATTTGAAAAATCTCAAAAATACCAAAAAATAGCCTCAAAACATTTCAAAAAGATCAAAAACATTCAAAAAACCCAAAAGTTGTATTTGTCTCATCTCGCTTTCACCCGCGATAAGCATCACTCACAATAAATCAATCATCATCCCCAACCTTTGGTGAAACAACCACAAACAAGTCTAGCAGTTCAAAAGTAAAAACTCAAAACGTCAAAGTCTCAAGTCTAGTTCAGTACGTAAACAAGTTAATCAACTCTTTGTGTCAATATCCTATCACCCAATTAGTCCCATATCAAATCATCTGATATTGTCATGTCCTAGAATGCATCCTTCCTAGAATAGACATCAACATCAGGCATCACCATAGTTTAGTCTTGGCTAGCGGTATGAAGAACATTAGCTTGTTTGTTTGCTTTATCTTTTTCTTTTGATTTATCTTATTGCACTCATTCCAAGGACCTCTTGATGATATCCAAACAAAAGGATTTAAAGAGATAAGAATGGGGCAACAATCATTATCTTTTTATCTGTTGCGCTTTTTCGATGTTCTTGTAATATAACTATGTTCATGCATTCTTTATTTGGGTGTAGGGAGGGTGTTTTAGGTGTCTTGTTGACCACATAGGAAGGCTTGCCTTCCTATGTTTTGGCCCGAGATGTTTGAAATATCTAAATTGCATTTTAAATGAGGTTTCGTATGGGCAGGGGCCCTAGCTCGGTTGGCTAAGTAATTTCGTTGCGGCTCTGCTGGTCATGAGTTCTAGTCTCCCCCTGTCCTGTGGTACTGGAGGGCATGTTGCGCCAGTGCCGGCGGTCACGTTAAAAAGTTTACTAGGTGCACTGCAATTTATAGGGGGTCGTGCTACCCGATTCCTGCAGTCTAAAAAAAAATAAAAAAAAATGAGGTTTCGTATGTCAGGTGTGAATAGGAGTACTCCTATCTAATTGTTGAGTCAAAGTCCATCACACTAAGTGCAACGCCATCCTGGTTCTTTATACCTTGATGCATTGTGCTTATGTGTGTTATCAAACATAAGGTAATTAGCCCTTTAAAAATCTTAACTCTTTAGCAAGCAAATCATCATCACCATCATCATCTCATGTCTTGTTGGAATTTTTTTCTTTCTTCTATCTCTTATTTTTTGCACTAACAGTGGTACCATGACAGTTAAATTGAATCATCATTATTATTGCATCCATCCTGCATCCATAAACCATCTGCATATGGCATATTGCATAGTATATCATATAGAAACATATATTGTATTTCCATACACATATTCTAAAGCATTATATAAATCATTCATTCCATAAAACATCTGCATCATCATAGGCATAACATAAATCATCCCATATCATAAGCATCATTTGCATTTATCATATCATAACATTGCATAATATAGATTTGTTATTCTAAGCATCTACATAGCATGACATCCACACATAATCATCATAAAAAGTGCATTAAAAAGAGATACTGAAAAAGAAATGCATCCATACATCCATCCCATAAACATCATGGCATCATAAGATATAATCATTGCACATCATATAGAAATCAAAATCCATCCATAAATGCATCACATATCATAATTGGATGAAAATCATCACCTCATATATATCATCAAAATATGCACTATCATGATACAAAGAATCAGATCAAGTATCAAGTATATAAATAAAAAATGGCCCATCAGGCTATTAAAAATGAGCCCATGGGGCACCAAAAGTATCTCGTCTCTAATAAAAAATGAAGGCCTAGCCCTGTTGGTTGCTGCCCTCACCACTTGCACTCTCGCCATGTTGCTCTATTGGCCTGTGGCTAGTCCTTTGTGAAAAATATGGAGCCCTAGTTGCTCTCAATACGACCTGATGATAATGCATCCTATAGTAATCGGCCTCTCGGATAGCCTCTCTGTAAGCCTAGAGTGATACTGTGTTCTGGAAGGAGGAGGCGGCCATGCCCTCTAGCTATTCTTGGTGACCCATCTCTACTACCACCTGTAACTTTGTGGCCTGCCTCTGCAAAATAGCCTGGTCCCACTTGACCCTAGCCTGATCTCTCTCTGCTGTCAATTTCTATACCTGGGCCTACAACTACAAAATCTTCCCATCCTTGAGATCTGGTTGTAATGGTGGCTGCACATGAGGTTGATCTTGGTCCCCATCCCTGGGTGGTGTTGGGATCCTGTCGTGATGTCCATCCTGGTGACCTAGATCCTGATCCTGTCAGGGGGCCTCCTGCCTCTACTCTCCATCCTGTTGATTTGGGAGTGCCTGGTCTTGAGCTAGCTGATCTGGTGTCGGCCCTCTGCCTCCTTGATCCTAAACCTATCCTACTCGACCTCGCACTACCCCTATGCCTCTTGCTCTGCATCAAGTGGATGATGTCCATGGCACTATGAGTCGTAGAGGTGGCCGAAACCAATCTTTGTATGCCTGTGTCACTCCGGGATCTACCTCTCCCTGATCATATGGCCACAGTTGGGCCACCAGCTGCTTGAAGCTCTCTATTGCCTCATGGGAAGGTATGTATTAGCTCCATGCACCTTGTGTTGTTGTCCTCACAAAAATGGCCACATAACCATCATCTGGCCTATCCTAAGGCTCCTCAAACTGACGTTGGACCCTGCCCGGTAGGTACATCTCTAGCATGGTGTGCTCTTGCCCCTACATCAAGCAGTCCTGGTGAGCAAAAAATAACTATTGCACATCATTGAACCATGCGGTCTATCAAAGGTACGACCGCAATATAAATACTTGCAAGTCGTCAAGGACCCTCCTCTAGTGAGGAATCTCATGTTGTCTTGTGCACGTAAATGAAAGGCCTCCCTTGTAGCACAAAACAACTAGATCATCTGGCTCCATCGACACTAGAATGACTCATAGATGAAGCACGAGGATGTGCTCCCATGCCCAGATATGTAAAAGTGTAACTCCTGCCCCAAGTACTCTGTCGTCCAGGTATGAAAACTCATGTAAATCCCTGTAAAGGGAGGCCAAAAAAATTAGGCCCCATGCAAAAAGTGTCAATCATCGTCGGACCATATGCTCCCAGGAAAGCCCCCAACCAAGATTGAAATATCAGCCTCGCCGATCTGTGGAAACAAGACTTGATATAATCAAAGCAATAACCAAGTGGTAGGGTGAGGCGAGGGGCCTGTGGTGCTCTAGCTCGATCTGACCCTCACAAAATATGATCTCATCAGTGTCCAGGATGGCATAGCAGGCCTCCCTCCCGGCATCCATGTTATAAATGACCCACTCTCCATGAATGGGTAATCTCACAATCCGCCACACGTCCTCTAATGTGACTGTGGCCTTGCTAGTCCGAAGGTGAAATGACAAAGTCTCACTGTGCCATCTCTCATAAAGTATTGTCTTCATGCCCAAGTGCATTCACACGAGCAGTGCATAGGCGATTTACTAGAGTCCCATCTCTTCGGGGTGCTCCTGCTCTTGCTTGAACAAATTCCACAAAAGGCCAAAAATCTCCTGGGACCTAAGTTCATGTGAATAGATCTCTCTCGCCTCCTCCTGCATCAGGAAAGGTCACCATGTTAAAATTCATCAAAAAAATCTTTGTCTGAGCTAATCTCATCATTTAAAAAGTTACCCCAACGTCGCAACCTGTGAAGGCATTGCAGTTTGAAATTTGCAAACTGCAACACTGGAATCTTCAAAATCTCAAATCACACTACAGTAGTGCACTTTTCCAAAGGGGCACAATTTAGCTTGAAACCCAAATTTCAAACACCACCGTGATGCCAGAGTTTAAAGCATAGCGGTGCATTTCATAAAGGTGTCAGAGTTTGAAGTTTGCACTCAAACTCCAAACTCCACCACAATGGTCCATCATGTGATGGCAATACAATTTAAAAGACCAAGCAGTCCAGTTTAAAATTTGAGCGGTGCAATATGGCACCGCGCCTAAGGACCTAAATTTAAACACATTAAATGAGCACGTAAAACAAAAAAAAAGCTCAGGTCAAGTTGAATCACCGGTGCTCTAGTGCCAGGAAGCCTCTGGTATGTCTGGACTCAGTTGGAAATGTGCATCATAAGCTATCATTGCGCCATCTCGTCAAGGTATCAGAGCTCAAAGTTGCAGAATCTCCTAAGGCTGAATGTGAAAATGAATTGGAAGTGGCCCCTCAAGGCCTATTTAGGCCTAAAAATTAGGGTTTTTTTAACCCTGTTTGGCCATCCTATTAGGGTTTTGGTCCCAACCCAGTTTTTGTCCATCCAAAGGCCATTTTTCATCATTTTTTTGTGTTTTATCTCGTTTTCTAGCCTCCTGGAGCCTTTCTGGACCTGTTGGGCACCTTGTCTTTTTTTCGTGAGATCACCCAAAAAATTAGAACTTTCATCTGATCTCTCGAGGGGGCAGTATATCAACATATTTCTCTCATCGAAGTAGCCCTAGGGCAATTTTATTTTTAAAATAAAATAAAAATTGGCGTTTGATCAAGACAGATTATTCTTTGAATCAAGGTAACGAGTACTTGCTTCAAAGAGGGGAAAAATGTAGACATGGAAAATATACCGACATACTTGATCCCAACTACTAACATCGTTTCATCCTAAATCATCCCTCAGTCTAACCATTTGATTGAATACCTTTATTTGATTAAATTCATCAATTTCCCTCTCTTAATTAAATAAATCATTTTATCTAATTAAGTCTTTTTCTCTTGTTCATCAAATCAATATATTTGATCTAATTAACCCTATGTCCATATTTTAATTAAATAATTCCCTTTATTTAATTAAAATCTCTAAAAGTCTATCTATTAAATTAAATAAATTAAAAATTTAAGCTAACATCACCCCCTTTAGCTAAATAAATCAAAATATTTATTTAACTAAGTCTAAAATCATATTCTTCTCATATTTGATTTAAATAAATCCACAAATCTAAGTCAAATTTGTCACATCACCTAATCCCTCATTAAATTAATTAACTCTTAATTAATTTAATCCTAATTCGTGTCCCATCCTCTAGCTTTTTCTGCTTGAACGAGAAAATAGATTTAATTTGTTTATTAAATCTCTATTTTCTCTCAACATGACATAATGGAGGAATATTCCCTCAAATTTGAATTCAAATCCAAGTGGACTTTTTCCTTCCAACAAGACATTAACTTCACCTAATAAGTCCTTTTTCCTTGAGCCAAGTGGCATTTAAGACATTCATTTTCCCTCTTACATGTCATTTCACTAATTTCAAATATCACCTAATTACATTTATGGGCACATTCATAAAAATGTGCACATCCTCCATCCATTTATCTCTTGACAAGTGGCACTTGGCCATTGGTTGAAAGTTAGTCCCACATTGCTTCATTTTTGGCATTTCTCTAGCTTGTTAATCTATAAATAAGAGGATTCTTTCCTCATTTCATCATCCACAACTTGAGTAAACTTACTATACTCGAATTCATAGAAATCTTCATCCATCTCATTGAGTTTTATAGCTAAGTTATGTAGATTTTATCTTGGAGCACACTTCAATCATCAACAAAGTGGATCACATCTTCATCAAATCACCAAGGCTTGCATAGGAGTTGGGAAAGGGCCAATTTCCACATCAAATTGGCACCACTTCCCCCAAGAGATCAAGAGTTTGCATTGCATTTGAATAGGATTTAATATCTTTGGTTTATGCTTGTTTATGTTCTTCATTTCATTCCTTTTCCTTTTCAATTCAAATGGATTTCTTGGGGAATCATGATACTAACTTGCATTTGATCTAATATGGTGTTTGTTTCTTGTGTTTGTGCAGGTTGGGAATCTTGGTTCACATACTACTTATTTTTATTTTTTTGGTTTTGATTATGCAATCTTGTATTGCCCCATGAATGTAGGTGTGAAATCTAATGAACCCCAATCATCATCCAATAATTTTTTCATAGACGAAAGGAACTCATCTTTATCAAGTTGCATAGGTTCCACTTTTGAAGTTAGTATCAAATTTCTAAAACGAATTTCTATTCCTTTTTCAATTTGTAAACAATTTTCAGATTTAGGATCAACTTTTATTGTGTAAACCTTATTTTTGTATGTATATATCATTAAATGATGAAGCGTTGAAGGAACACCTTTCATTTCATGAATCCATGGTCTACCTAAGAGAAATTTATATGAAATATCATGGGGCATGACATGGATGGGAGTTTGCAACACAACCTTATCAACTTTAATAGGTAATGTTATCACATTGAGAAATTACCTTCCCACATTGTCAAAAACCTTTGATTGATAAATTAATGGGTTGAATTTTAGTCTTTTCTACTCCAATTCTGTCCAAAATTTTAACACTACAAACGTTAAGCCTTGAACCATTGTTAATGAAGGTACACCTACTACCAACATTGTTAATACTAGCCATTACCATCAAAGCCTCATTTTGTTTTTATGTTTTCAGGGGAGGTAATTCACATTCATGAAAGACTACATCCACATTACTTGAATTCCTACCCTCAATTAAGGTTGCTACATCATTTGGTTGCACACTAGGAGGGAAAATAACTTTTTTCAAAGTATTTTGAATCATGTCCTGATAGATAGGTGATGTTTGATTCAAATCCCACAAGGATATCTTAGCACGAGTGTTACAAAGTCTCTCAACATGATTAAATTCTTTACCACTACACTATGGAATGTTAGGTGTGGGTGGGATGTATGGTTGGTGAAATAGAATAGATTTTGGTTTTTGGGTTTCTTATTGTTTTTAGTGTTGTATGTGTGAGAAATAGTATGATAATTGGGATGTTGCGACACATGATTACTAGTGAGTTGTTTTGCAATGTTTAGGATATGGCCATGAGGTTTAGGAGATCCTATAATGAGAGGTGACTTGGGAGGTCCAATAATTAGAGGAATTTTAGGAGGTACAATAGTTAAAGGAGTCTTAGGAGTTCCAATAATCAAAGGAAATATAATATTCAATTGTGTGTTCATAACCTCAATGGATTTAACTTCTTGTTGATGATCTTCTATCAAGAGGGGATCTAATATCGCCTTAGACTATTCATCTATGCAATACATCTTATTGTCTTTTGAAATTAATGTATCAATGGTGTCATCTTGTTGTCCAACAATATCTTTCCAAGTAGGAGAGGTAGGTGAAGAGAAACAAACAAGATTCTCAAGATGCTCCATGATTGAACCTTCTAACACCAAGATACCTTCTTCACAAATAGGAGAGGTATCAAGAGAATAACAAACATAATTGTCATGATTGTTAATGATTGCATTCTCTTGCACCAATGTATCCTCACAATTAGGGGAGATAGTGGGAGAGGGATCAATAACAAATAACAAAAGAGTGGAAATAAACTCAATGTCTCATGCTTGTAACAAAAAATCCTTGAAATTCTTAACAAGATCTTACAATAGAACATGAATTATGATAACACAAGATTTTTGCCTTGAGAACATGATGTTATGTCCTATGGATCAAGCTAGAAAAATAGATAGTTACAAGATGAAAAAAATTCAGAAACAAAATTCTGAAAGAGACTATTTTTCCATAATTTAGTCAATTTATGCCAATGTGATTCAAAATGCTAGTGTTGAAAAATTTTCAACAATAAATGACAATTTTGAATGCAATATTCTGATCTAAAATATAACAATTGACTGATTCTAAGATGCTAAAATATGAAAATAATGATTTTGATGCAATTTTGAAACTAAACAATGCATATTTTTCACTTTTTTGAACTATATGAAAGATGCCTAAATGCATACAGTTAAGAATTCCAAACCAAAGATCCGCAAGAAAAAAAATACTAAAGACACAAAGATAGAGAAACATGCAAAATTTGTTGATCCAAGTGTAGCAAGATAAAGGCGTCGAAGGGTGTCTATGTCCTTGATTGAGTTTCTAAAAATTGAAAGTTTGAATGTTTATTCTAGATTGTCTAAGATTTCTATTTTTGTGTGCAAGTAGGTCTGAAATTGAGTATTTTGTTAGAACTTTTTCAATTTAAGACAATGTAACTCAAATACAAATGGATAAAAATGCTTGAAAAATATTTATGAAAATTTTGAATTCAATTTTGAATGCAGATTTGATCTAAATGGCTGAAATAACCCCTAATGCAACCTATGATGCAATATGATATGCAATTTTTTTATTTTTTATATCTTTTTATGATGCAAAAATGAAACCCTAAATGAACAATGCGAAACAAGGTAATGCAAAACTTAGATCTAGGGTGAATTTTTACAAGGCATATAATTTTAATAGACTGGGTTGACCAAAATGAAACAAAGAAAAAGGTGGGCCCTAATGTTTAATGTATAAAACCTAGGATCAATTTGTGTGTGTGGCCTTTTTCTAGGGTTTCATTAAGATGGAGATCAACAAGGTGATTAGATTGACTTTCAACCATGAAGGTGAGCCAATTAGACTTGGATTTGCATCTTTTTGAGTCTTGGAATGGATTGGAGTTGATTTTACTTGATTAAACTAATTAGACTATGTTCCCTAATACACAAAATTCAAGATTCCAAAAATTGATGGACTGTAACAGGGATTTGCAGGAAGATCTAGGAAGGATAGAGTGTTATGTACATGTCCTGAAAGTTTAGTGTTGATTTGAATATGAGAAAAAAGGTTCCTAAAGGTGTCTATGTCCTTGTAGGAGTACTTTTTTTTTGTTTTTGTATTCCTTTGATGTCAAATTGAGATTCATGTTTCTATTTGCAAACTTGTCAAATCACTATTGGATAATTTTGTACTTGTGAGTTTTTGTGAGTTGACAAGGTGTAGTGCTTTGATTGTAATAATGAATAAATGATCTTCAAACTTCCTTCAATCCTATCCAAACCTAAAACTTTCACATTCAAAGAGAGGGAAAGGGTTGTGCCATTTAGGGGCTTTCCTTAGTCAAACCCCGTGTTAGTGTTTCCACTTCTACAATGGCAATGTCAATGATGAAATGATAAATGATAGGAAGGAATGATGAATCAAAAAAGTGCTACAACTCACCACCCTTCAATGGCTTTCTTGAAGGACTGAATTCATGCACATTACCTGAAGGTCTTGGATCTTATTTTCTTGATTGCTTGAATTTCTTAGAGATCTACAATAAGGGTTAACCTTCACAAATAATAATAACTTAAACATATACGAAATCATGTATAAGATTTGACATGATGCTTGGATATTGAATCGCTGCAATAAATACTGAGATGCTGCTCTTGACTTACTCTTGACCATAATTCTTGCTTTTAATTTTCTCCTCTTGCTTGCTGGATTTCAAATGATGCAATAACTAGGTATTTATATGTGATTATGCTAATTTATCAAAAATTAAATCTTGATAGATGACATTGGAAACCTGAATTTCAAATGCTAAAATCTCAACACTAACATATTCAAATTTTTAGCTCAATAAAATAGGGGGACAAAGCTACCCAAGGGTGTCCTAGTCCTAGCCTTATTTTTTGGGGATTTCGGTGTTGGGGGAAAAACATTAAATAAATGCATTTGTTCTAGATGCTTGTAATTTATTGAAAAATGGTAAAAATAGGTGTCAAAATGCATTATTTAGGAAATCAGGGGGTCAATCAGGCTCAATAATTTATGGGAGCAAAACATAGTGTGAAATTGTCAAGGGTGACAAGTTTTGATGCTATAGGGGGTCCATTGCAGATCACCTAAATGCATTTAATATGCTTGTAGCTTAGTTGGGTTCTTTTGGTTAGAAAATAGAGGAGGAGGATTGGTGCATGCTTTTGTTATGTTCTTTTCTAGACTTATGGGAATACTTGGTGATGGCTATTAGGAGTACCACCACCAAGTTCAAAATGCAAGGGGTGTTTGCTTCACTTTCTTTTGAAGAGATGTGAATGAAATATTTTGAGATGGCTAAGGATACCCTTGTTGTTCATGGAAGATCTAAAGAGAAAGGAAAGAAGAAGAATAAGAAGTATAAATCCAAATCTATGGGGAGATCTAAGTCTCCTAGTAAGTCAAAGGAAAAGTGTTGTAACCACAATATAATTGGTCATTTCTACAAAGAATTTGAGGAGAAGAAAAAGAAAGGTAAAATGAATTTATCTGATTCTAACTCTGATAAATCCTCTCAAGATGATGTAGATGCCTTTGTCATAGCCTTGGAAACACATGCATTAGAAGATGTGTGGTTAATAAACTCGAGTTCTTCTTACCTTCACACAAGGGTTAGTTCTTGGAGTAATGGTCGGAAGGTGTATCTAGGTGATGACTCTCATTTGAAGATTTTTTGTCATGAAAGTTAGATTAGATTCCCCAATGGTTGAGTGGAGGGGATTGATGATGTCCTACATATCTAGGGTTTGGCACAAAACCTACTTTCTATAAGTAAATTGAATTATTTGGGTGTGCAAATTATCTTCTTAAGTGGAGGATGTAAGATGACTAGAGGAGCTATGGTTTTATCAAAAGTTTTTTGGATTGGCACCTTGTACAAGTTGTATGCATGTATGTTTCATTGCAATAATTCTTCTAAAAAATCAAAGAAGAGACCTTTTGATTCATCATCCTCACCATCAAATCAAGCAAATAAGAAGAATGTAGTGTCTACATCCAATGGTCATGCATTTTGGGTACCTAAGGGTACCCATTCCTTGGAAATGAAGATTCCTACAAAAGAAAACAATGTTATGGCACCAAAGACTCGATCACATTGGCGAGAAGGGTCTTATAGCCCTAAAAAAGTAAAATACTTATTGAAGGCCTTAATGATTGTAATGTTGGATTCAATTTTTATGAACGTTATGTATATGGATAATAAAACCATGTTTCTTTTTATTCTAATTCTCATAAGTCCTATGATATTTTGTACTACATTCATGCATATGTGTTTGGTCATGTGAATGTACCTTCAATTTCTAAATCTATATATTTTTTTTCATTCATAGATTACTATAGTAGGACATTTGTTTATTTCCTCAAGATTAAATTTGAAGTATTTGGTCGGTTAAAGGAATTTAAATCCTTAGTTGAAAATTAGGTTGATCGAAAGATTAAGTGTTTGAGGATTGATAATGGTGGTGAGTTTTTTTCACAAGAATTTGATAATTTTAGTAAAGAGCATGGGATTGAAAGACATAAGAAAAATCCATACACCCCACAAAAAAATAGATTTGTAGAGAGGATAAACATGACATTGATGGAGAGAGATAGGAGTATGCTAAGTGGTGGTGGTATTGAATTAATTTTTTGGGTTGAAGTTGTATCCACTTCATGCTATTTTATCAAAAAATATCCTACATCATCTCTTTTTGATAAGACACCCGTGGAGGAATGGTCTAGTAGAAGAATCAATGAGACATCTCAAAGTATTTTTTTGCAAAGCATATGCTCATGTGCTAAGTGGAAAGATGTCTAAGTTGGAGAACAAGGAAGTCAAATATATCTTCATTGGCTATGGTGTTGGTGTGAAGGGGTATAGTCTTTGGTATCCAGTGGCTCGAAATGTTATCTATATTAGAAGTGTGATTTTTTGATAGATTAAGCCTTACACAATTTAGTTGCAGCCAAAGAAAGAAGATAAATAGGAGGTAGTTCAAATTCCACCTACTTTGATGAAAGGTGGACTATGTACTCTTGTTGGACCTGATGATGAGGAGAGCTTTAGCAACTCTAATTTTTTTTTTTGAAGAACCTCAACCTTAGCCATTAAGGAAGTCTGCAAGAGATAGGTCACAACTTGATAGGTTTAGATATTCACTTGAAAGGTTTGGTTATTCTTTGTTGGATTTTTCTTTCATATTTTCTTTGATTGCTAGCATTGATGAGCTAATGAATATTAGAGAGGCTATGGGTATGAGTGATGAAAATTCTTGGATGAAGGCCATGGATGAAGAGATGGTTGCATTGAAGAAGAATGATCCTTGGGATCTGGTACCCTTTATTGAAGAATAAAATCCCATTGGATGTAAATGGGTGTTCAAGAAGAAATATGGTCCTAATGGCAGTGTTGAGAAGCATAAAGCATAGTTAGTTACTAAAGTTTATTCTTAGGTGGAGGGAAATGAATATTGTGATATATTCTCTCCTATTGTGAAGATGGCATGATCTATTGGTTTCCATTATCACTTGAAGTAGTGTATGATCTAGAAGTACAACCGATGGATGTGGAGATACTGTTTCTTCATGATGACTTGGAGGAAGAAATTTATATGTCACGAATAGAGCATTTCATGGTTAAAGGTAAAGAACATCTGGTATGCAAGTTGAAAAATATTTGTATGCTCTTAAATAACCTCCTAGAATGTGGTACTAGAAACTATATACCTATGTGTTGTCTTTGGGATTTATAAGATCTAAATCTGACCATTGTGTGTATTATGAATTTTGATAATGATCAAATTATCATAACAATTTTGTATGTGTATGATATGTTGTTCATTGAGAATGGTAAAGTATGATTTTAGATTTAAAATCCGAGTTATCAGAATAGTTTGAGATGAAGGATCTAGGTGTCACAAGGTATATTTTGGGATGAAGATAAAAAATATAGAGCTAACAAAAATCTTTGGTTAAGCCAAAGCAAGTATGTGAATTATGTGTTCGAGAGATTCAACATGACAACTTGTAGATAATTAGTTGTTCCTGTGTTGCAACAGATGATTTTTTTTTTGTAGAGGATTGTCCAAAATCTCTTACTGAGAGGAAATGACCAAAGTACCGTATGCGAGAGCAATTGGTAGTCTTATATATGTTATGGTTTGTATGAGGCTAGAAATTTTCCAAGTAGTGGGATTCCTTAGTTGGTTTATGGTTAATCCTGGATGAGTGCATTGGGATGTGGTTAAGAGAGTGTTAAAATATTTATAGGGTACTTTTGAGTATTCCTCGTGTTTTCATGGTTATCCTACTAGACCTCGACATTGTGTCTTGATATTCATGGATATGTGGATTTAGATTGGGTAAGTGACATTGGCAACATAAGATCCACTTGTGGCTATGTATTCATGATGTTTTGTGTTGCTATCAGTTGGATGAGTATGTGGTAAGTTGTAATCACTTTTTCGTCAATAGAAGTAGAGTACATGGAAGCTACTCATGCTTCCAAGGAATCCATTTTTCTTAAGAGGTTTTTCTATATTGGTTTTATGCAAGGTAGATTACTATCTATTATGATAGTGAGAGAGTCATTTTCTTAGCAATGAATCCTATATTACATGCCAGAATAAAGAAAATTGATGTATAGTTTCATTTTTTTCATAATATGGTGGAAGATGAGAAGGTGAATTTGGAGAAGTAAGTCACTTTTGTGAATGTTGTGGATGCATTGACAAAGCCAATGAACATAGATAAGTTCATATGGTGTTTAGAGTATATGGGAATCTTGGCCCTTAGGAGTTGAAATCATGTTATTTTCATTGTCTCTTCAAAGGTCTTCAACAAGAAGGAGAATGTGAGGAATAAAGTGCCAAATTTTGATTTCATAGCATGATTATTTAATGTTGAAATAATATTTTATAGTTATCTCATGTTGCACTTTGAGTTACAACTTGCAGTTTCTATTTTCAAGGAGTCAAGTTTGGAAGTTGTAGTTTACAAGCAGAGTTGTGCATGAAGGAATTTTCTATTTCATGTCGATTTTGCATGGAATGTGGGTATTGTGGATGTGCAATTATATTTTGGCAGGTGTAGGTTTTCCATGTGCAGGTTAAGTGATAATTGGTAATTGCAATATTGCATGTGCTGACAAGTGAAAACTTACAATTATGCATGTATAGTATTTTTTAAACCTATATTTTTACATCTTCAAATTTCAGCATTCGATTTTGGAAATTTCTAATTGGTGCATTGTAAGCTCCTATATAATGAGAACTTGTATTTTGGAGTTAGTATTTGTTGCTTGTTGAAATACCATTAGGTTGTTGGAATTACTCCAGAATCCTAAAGAAGTGTGAAAGCTCTTATTATTGAGCTTGGTGTTGATATTGTATTTTACTCTATTTTGATTGTTGATAATATAGAGTATTGTTCTTTTGGAGTGTGGGATTTTTCTCCCGAAAGGGTTTTCCTCACGTAAATTTTATGTTATGGTTTCATTGTTTATTGATTTATGATATGTATGCACATCTATATTTTTAATTGTTTAAGGTTTTAAAATAAATTTTTGTAACCATCTCCTGCTAATATTGGTGTAGGAAGCTAGTTCCATGCACTTGAATTCCTTTCATAATGTTTCTCATGGGTGGTAGTCCTTCAAGAAAATATTCAGACATAATTGATCATCAACTTATTCTAGTAGTCCATTTATTTCTAAAGGCATGTCACTATTGTTAGTGGCTACACCTACCTGGATCACCTTGAGAACTACTGTTAAACATATTTTTTCATGTTTAAACTCCTTCAAAAAAAAAAATTCCTATCACTAGCAATGTACTTGGACCAATTTTTACCTCTTCTTCCTTATTTATCAATCGTTGAGAGTATGTTTCCATCCATTCTTTTAAAAAAAGTAAGTTTTTTTTTATTATCTCCCATCATGGATTGCCTTCCTATCAAACTTCCATGGTCTTTCTAAGAGAAAATGGAATACAAATCCATAAGAATGATATCACACACAATCTCATCTTCATAAAGTGCCTATTTGAAAAATCACTATGCATTGTTGATCAACCAAGATTTGGTGCTCTTTTTGTATAGGATGACAACTTGTAAGGAGTAAGGTGAGTTATTCTTTTTAACCTCAACTTATCTACCATTCCAACTAAGAATAAATTATCAGTACTCCCAATATCTATTATGACCTTACAACATTTTCCACCTACTTTACATACTATTCTAAAAAATATTTTTCTTTGGACATTTTCATCTTCTCTTTTGGTTAGCTTCAATAATGTCCTTTTCATCACAAGTGCTTCTCCTTTATTAGTTTCATCTAGTTGACTAATAGACCTTGAAGATTCTATATCCCCTTTGGCTAAGTGTGTATTTGTATCCTTTTTTCTCCTTTATCCTTCTGGCTTGTGTTGTGGGAATTCATATATCCACATGTGAAATATGTACCTTGGAAACCATTACCTATGCCTCTTTCATATCCACCTCTACTTCTCATAGGGTATGGTCTTTCTCTTATTTCATTATTCTTCCTTTGAGTTTTGGAAGGGATATCCTCCTTATCATGACTGTACTTTTTATGTTGCTATCCTCTACCTTACTAAATCCACCTCTTCCTATGGCTACTCCTTGATTTCTTTCCAATTTCTCATCTTCCTTTAGAGAATACTAGTATGCCTCTTCCATAGTTTGTAACCTCAACTTGCCCAGCTCATCTTAAATATTCAACCTCACTCCATTAACATGTTGATCCACCTTTCCATGGTATAACTCATTATGCCCTATTGAAATTTTATAAAAATACTCTATATAAACCTTCACACTTAACTCTCTTTGCCATAAATTTTACATTTCCTTGAGAAGGTTAAGTTGATAATCACTAGGTAAAAACTTAGCCCTCATCTTGATCATCATTCAATCCCATCAAGTGATCTTATCCATATCATTTTTCCTTCTCTCAGCCTATACCTCCTTCCACCAAAATATTGCATGACCTTCCAATTTTGTTTAGGCAACCTTCAATATTCTATGGTTCTCCACTTCATCATATTCAAAGTATTCCTCCATTTCTGTTAGCTAATATATTAACTCATCTAGTTCTAAATTCCTTGAGAGCCTTGACAACTTCATCCTCATTTCTTTCCCAATGTTGGAGATAGCCCTTATTACCCTTCTTTCTCCTGCATCTATATTTTCATTTGCATTTTCACCTTCTTATTTGCTATATCTACTCCTTCATCTTCACTATCATTAGCTTCATGTTCCCTAACTCTTCTCATACCAACTCATATTGCATCAATCCCTAGTTGCACTCCTCTAAGGGCCTCCACTACCTCATATATCCTTCATGTTGTAGCTACAATTGCAACATTTATCATCCTTCTTCTTGGCGACACCCTACTGCCCTAAATCTCTTTTATTTATTTATTCTTATTAATATAATCCTTCTAGCTATAATATCCCTTGTTGTAGGGATACACCCACAATAATTTCTTATAGGGCTTCCTTCAAACCCAATCCAAAGTTGATGGTAGTTGTGCTATGATACCATGTTGATGGTATCCACCCTATTACAGGTGCTCAAAACATAATGAAATTGGAGCTAGTAGGTGGAGAAGGGAGGTTGTGCTGTTTTAAGAAACACACAACCTATGTAGAGGTTTGAAACTCTTGTTGTAGGACAATATTAGTTGTATGTATACATAACTATGCTACAAGTGCAATAGTCAATTACTACAATAACAAGAATCTATGATGCATGAACATAACCTTTATGCTATGGGGTTTGACAACACCACACCAATCACAAGATATCCAAATGATCACACCTAGAACAATAATAAATGTATAGAGAATCCAAAATGCATAAGAAATTTTCCATTCATAAGAAAACACACATTACAAGGAAGAAAATAGTTTTTGAATAGTTATATCATTTCACTTCTCAAAATGATAATTCTTTACATATATTTACTTCTTTTTAGAATACTAGGCCAAAATTAAGACTCCTCTATTTTCTTTTTGTGATATTTATCTACCACATGCTCCTCTATTACTTGTTTTTTCTTCCCTCTATTTTTTGGTTTCTTTTTTATTGCTCTATTCTCTTCTTCCCTCTCTCTATTATGTATTCCTTTTTTTCTTTTTTCTTCTTGATTGTTACCCCCCTCTTCTTCTCCTATATTCTTCTTCTATCCTTTATCTAAAATCCCTCAAAAAATCTAGAAGCTTCTACAAAATTCCACCTAAAATGGGCGTGGCACTCAAAATCCTTTCATAAATACACACCAACTCATTTTTAGGTTCAAAATTCTTATTGATATTTCTCCCTCTTAATTTTCCCACATTGTTGTTCATTAATACACATGTGGGTAGGCATTTTCCTTCCCCAAATGGCCAAAAAAATCAAATTTAAACTACAATGAATATACACAATGGTGGGTAGAAAATACATAAATTTTTGAAAAGAAATGTTATGACCTTGCATCACCATTTAATGTTAAGAGCTTTTAAAGGTGGGGAAACTCTTGATTATTGTATTCATCATCATAAATGTTGAAGGTTCTAATGCTCATACATCACTCTGAAATGTTAATTCCTATTTTCACACAAATAAAACCTTGACATTTGATTCTTCTTAATTCTTCTGGATACCTTTCATATATAAATTGATAGTAAGTTAGATTTGGGCTAGGCTATATAAATGTGATATAAATAGTTGTATCCAAAGTGGAATAAGGTGAAATATATTAGGAAAATAAAATTGCAAAAGCTACATGTGGTATTTAGTGTGAGAGGAATGCTCTATAAGAGGACTTTGTTATTTATTCATGCTTGATATTAACAAAATATTCCTTGAATCTAATGATGATAGAGCAACATCTATCACCAATATAAAGAGCCCCACATGAACAATAGCATATAGACACCTAAGTTGAGAAGAATGTATCTCGGGTCGTTGGTGGTTGGGATGAGGTTTCTAATGGTTGCAAGCAACTTGAAGGTACAATTGAATCTTTTTTATGAAAGATCTTGGTGATCTTATAAGAGATGCCTTCGATGTAGGGAATGCTAGCACCATAGATACCAACAAAGTCCTAATTTGTAGGTTCAAAACTGAGGTGGGTCATGGCTTGTCCAAAAACTTTTACAATGTGCTTGTTGCACCATCTATTTAATTTTAAGACCTTTGAAAGATAACGACGCTCTTGTTTAATTTGTTCATCATCATAAATGTGCATGACCCTAACACTCATGCATCACTTTCAAATATTAATTCCTATTTGCTTATAAATAAAACCTTGGCATTTAATTCTTCTCTATCTTCTGAACAGCTTTATTATAAAAATCAATATTAAGGTATATTTGTGCTAATAAATGTGATCTAAATAGTTGTATCCAAAGTGGAATAAGGTGAAATATACTACGAAAACAAAGTTACCAAATATTTGCATTCGCACGCACCTAGAGAATTACAATACATAAAGACAATTATTTTTATTCTAGTTGGGGAGGACCCACTTCCGGCCACTTGATTTACCTCTGGCATTACACGAGGATTTGTACTTGCCAACCCATCTATGCATTTAATCAATCTAATATGTTTAGCTTGTGGTGGTACTGAAACCATATTTTACTGTCTTGTAAAGGAAAATTCTCTGGATGTCAGTCACCAAGGCATAAATTATGACAAGCAAACATAAATCTTATTTAATATTCACTTTTGCTTTATTACAGATGCATTTCAGGTTTCTACATATGAAACCACTCAGAATTCTGCAACAAGGATTGAATATTGTTATACATAGTTATAATCCCTGCACCCAACGAAATACTTCCAGTACAAACCTGAGCAATCAATACTAATTTAATCTCAGCAAAAGCTACATGGAATACTACACACTCTGTCCCTTTGCATAATAAGTGGTCTTCTGTAGTGACAAGAGCAGAAACCTGCGTTTTTATTGTTCTTAATGTGCGCGTGATGGAGGGTGCAGGCTTTTCTGATGGGAGCCGGTCTTCTTTCTCTTGGGAGGTTCACTGGGTGGATGGGTTGTGGCTCCTGCATAGTCAATATGCTCAATCATCTCCCTCCCTAACAATAAGCTCAACTCTTCCTCCTCCTCCCTAAGATTTCTGACAATCTTCTTCCTTCTAGGATCTGTCTCTCCTCCACCGTTGGATTCACTTCTTATGTTTCTCCTCTCCTCTGTTTTCTGCAGAAAAGAAATAAACAACTATTCAACTTAGTGCAGGGCTTTCCAATAATGTTCATGATAACACATATGAAATGAGATAAATAAAACTACTTTTTAAAGGCCCAACTCATGTCAAATGGGTCTGTAGAATCACTTGTTTATGAAATTGTGAGATGATTATTGTTATAAACAACACTGATCTACAACCAACTATAATTACTCCTGAAATTGATCTTCATGGATCACATGGAAAGAGACTGGTTACTGTATATCTTCATACTCTACAGAAATGAATCCTTGGTACTAATAGTTTCTAGATCACTTTTGATAAAAATATAGTTCACTATGGTTTTCCCCTTCTAGATTGCTGAGACAACTATTGCAGTCCTATTATTGAAGCTTAACATTTAAATAGATAATTAAAGCTTAATATTTACATAAAAACTTTCTCATGAATCTCATTTACACCCTCTTTTCAAGATTATTCTTGTGGATTTCGATTTTTTATATAAAGAGATAATTCTGTCGGAAATAATCCAGACTCGGATTGACGATAGTCTGAGAATCACCTTTCGTGATCCCATTGTCAGTCCGGATGTGACTTATTTCCAATAAATTTATATGTAACTTTGCTAATTTAGAATGAATTTTCCATATGCTTTCAGTTTTTAGCAGTTAGCTGCCTATACATGGTTAGGATAAGGGAACCTTATAACTATAAGCAACGTTGAATGATTCATATTTGTAACTGAATACAACTACTAGTAACAGTTCCTATTGATATCATATCTTACCTGTCCCAGCTGATCATATTACACAAAAAAAAAATCTAAGGGTATATGCTGATGCTCATACACTGGAAGGGTTCTATAACCATAGGCTATTAGAAAAATAAATCTACCTTGGGATGAGAGACATCGAGTACTGTAGCACCATCAAATTTTGACTCCTCCAAATGCTGAGACTTTTTCTCATGAAGTGCACTGGAATCTGCAAGGCAATTGCATGAGCATGAAATCAAAGAATCTCTTAAAAAAGTTAGTCCCACTTAATCAAAATTCCTTTTTAATGTGTCTTATTCACTATGTTCATGCCCATCTAAATATATGACTCAAGCAGCTTCTAACAAGAGGGTATTGACAAAAAACAGCAGCGATTAAAAAGAAGAAACCTTTGTCACTGATAAAATGCGATTGACGAGCTTCTCCACAAATATCTAGAACCAATAAGGATATGGATAAACAACAAAGAAATTGCAGAAGGGTCTTCATCTTCTTCACTTGACTGATTATATGGAGAGAAAAATGAAAGGATTTTCTCTAGTATACAAGTAATAAATCTCCCCTTTCCAAATACTGAAATCCCTGGGGGCTATATAGAGGAATAAAAGAGGACATAGAATTATTGATTACGTGGGTGATGCAAATCTAACTATATTATCCAAGAAAAGAAGGTTAATGTGGCGTTTGAGAAGAGATATAGCTCGCCCACAGTTGGTTGCAGCTTTCTGATTATATTCAGAGAGACAGAGAGAGGAATTGGAGTTTTTTCAGCCCAACCCTTCGTTTATATATATTTCATTCCTTTTCTATTCAAGTAAGAGTACTTTGCAAATCAGAAATGGAATAGTTATGACCTTGACCGGTTCTATTGTGGATTGGAAATGGCATTTATCCTAATCAGATGGTCTGCCAATGAAATTATTACCAATAGAGAGTAGTTTATGTTTAGATAAGTTTACCCTATGTTTGAAATCTTGGAAGTGATTCAGGGCCATGTTCAGAGAAATTACCATCTTTTAGACAGTAGATCTGGAACTATTATGTGATGAAGCAATCTATTTCAGTGTAGTGTCCTTATATAATCCAAAGCTTTAATTAGCATTTCAGACTGTGTATCTGCCATTTTACTGTCAATAAAGAGGATTGAATATGGACTCATTACCCACCACTTGCTTATAATTTGACTCACTTATCTTTCATCTCTTTTTACATCACAGAGATAGATTTGACATAAATGATAGCTAAACAGTTTTCAGCAATTATGGAAACAGAAGCAATGATGTAATGGCATATGAGCTGCAGAGTTACTGTAAACTTTTACATCTGGTACTTTTACAGTCTTGTTATTTAATCAATAGCACAGTTCACATGTTACTATATTTCAAAAACTAAATCAAATAAAAAATGGTTGGGTGGATGCCAAGGAGGTTTCCAACTGTGATACAACGATCTGAATGGCTGTAAATTGGCATTTTCATGATAAAGAAAAAATTAGCCGACCCATAAAATAATCCTCCAATGACTAACCAATGAACCAAATTTCACACCTACAAATATGAATAAGTTCTATAGTTTTAAATTGACTTCACACTCAAAAGTTCCGTGCTGTCATGTGTTTTCTGGAATGCTTCATAATGTTTCCCACTGGGAATATACTTTATGATAAATTTAGCAGGCTCAATCGTACTTGGGTACCCGTACCCTTTGCCAAATGAAATTAAAATACACCCACACGAATACACAGCTAGAATAGTACCTATTATCATAAAGTGTCTAGACCTTAGGCCTAGATCTACATTGTATAAGTTATAATTACCATGATATTTAATCTGGCGCCTTTCTTTGATTGTGTCCACGTCTATCTACCCATCTCCGAATACAATAAAATGCATATATCAGTGGGGTTGGTCATGGCCTGTTCTTTGGCGTTCTCTCCCTCCACTATCTGCAAGAGGAACATTCCAAATTTCTTCAGTTGGTTCTTGCTATTTAACCTGTCTATGAAGAAGAAAAAAACGAAAGATAAAGATAATAATGGGTGGGACCTTCCCATCAACACCTTGGACCTCGCTGATGTATGGTACAAACTGAATGATCAGAATCCTCCTCTTCCACCTTCTACTAATTTTTTAACTGTCTAAAATGTTTCTATATTCTTATGCTCCAGAACTTTACCCTGTGACTCTGTCCATCCATTTTTTTAAAAATATCTGTAACATTATTTTATTAAATATCTGTAACATTATTTTATAAATGATAATGTAGACAATATTCATCAAAATATCATGTACCTTATATATACTATTTGTGAAATATTCATCAAAATATCATGTGCCTTATATATACTATTTGTGATTTTGATACCCTGGATTACTATTCTAAAATTCCTCTCTGCCATATCAGACATAAAGTCCTTGGATCGAATATAACTCTCCCAACCTAGAAAAATAAAGAGAAAAAGCTTGTACCAGAGACTTTTTGGTTTTATTGGTAGGTGTCAAGTCTAAAACCTGATTATTTCAGGAAATAGTTCACCGTAGAAGTTTCCTCAACTACCAAATGACTGGCTACATTGAATAAAATCCTATCATTCGGTACCATGCAGTGTTTTCACTGGTTGTACCAAAACAGCACAGTACAATAATTACAATTACTCAGAGGATAATTCACATAACTCTGAAAAATCAAGTGAACATGTACATATCCCATCTCAAAAGATATAGCTAGGTCAAATCTTACTACCCATTAGATTGATTCTTTCCGATTGAAATGGGCCACACTCAAAGTATTGTAATTTCATCATGAAAGGACATCGTGAATACTTCGAAAGTGTGGACCTAACATTCCCATCAACCAAATGAACTCACTGAGTAAAATCCTTTTAATCCAAGGATACAATGTTTTCCACAGTTCTGACTATAATAGCACAATAGAGTAATTAGTAATTACCAATGTGTTAATCCGGGTCAGAATTAAATGAGTCATGTTAATGAAGTTGTCCTCCATTACATCCCTTGGTGATTATATGCCCACCAGACCAAACCCACTTTCCACCATTGAATGTTGTCGGTAGACAACTCAAGCAAACTGTTGTCTGCTCGTGTACAGCATGAATGATGGGCATGACATATTCATCTGCCACCGACAACCATATACAATAAAAATAATTGCCAAAAGTCCTATATCAATGAAAAACCTAACTGTTGTTTGACTGAATATTAGTTTCCTTAGTTTAAAGGTAAAATTCTCTCCATATATTGAATTTAATTTTATGTGGTGAATCTATTAGATGAATAATTTGGTTGCATATAACATTCAAAGTATATGCAAAAAAGTTCTTGAAATGATGTCAAGTTCAAACATACAATTCGTTAACAAAGATAACTTTAGACTAGAAAAATAGATGATCAAATGCTCTTATCAATTGCCCAGTTCCTAATTAAGTGTTTTGTTGGTGCACCTTATGATGGAGAGTGTCAAGTTAATAAATTGTCATGGCTGGCAGTTTATTCTTCCTCCTTGCTGTCAAAAGGCCAGCTTAAGTATATATAGTACATTAAAGGCCATTGAATCTATAGGACAGTGTAATGTGAACGTTATAATGCCCCAACGAGTTTTATTTGTAATGGACAGAGATTGTGTTCGTGTCATTGTCATACAGCAGAAGGTGGTGTGGATAGTAAGGTTGCCAGGGAATATAAGTTTTGGCTAAACAAACTACAACAGACCAGTAGATTGAAGTGGTCACGGATGCTTTGGATGATGGACCAAAAACAATGACAGATTTGGTGGAATGTTGTTTTCTATTAATTAGAACTGGTCAAACTTAGCTGATAAAGTTGGCTCCCAAAATTTAGAAAATCTGTGTAAGACTGTAAAATTCAGACCAACCTTTTTTGGGAACATAACCTATTTCAAGTTAGATAGCACTTCAATGAATTCATTACCATCTCTAGTTTTAGAGACTTACTTCTAATTGGTCATGCTTAGTTATCTAACATGATACATACAATCCCTGGCATCATATAGCTTTCTTGATAAGGTTTCTTCGAAACTTATTGTCTATTTTTTAAATTCAAAAGCCTAAAGAAAGATCTTTTAGTTGGTAGGGCTTCTTGAGAAAGTTTGTATAATTAAAGCAAGATTTAGATGTGGAGTTGGTCTAAGAGATTTAATGTTCGATCATTGGGTGTCTCCACTTATGGTGAATTAGATGGCCACGTTATAATTAACAATGGAGTTAATATTCAACAACATATCAGATATGGTCCATGATACAATAAAGAGAGGGAATTTTAATGTGTTAAATGAATAGAGAAGCACTTTTTGAAATAGAGTTATATAAATATGTGGAGGGTAATGAAATACATTTTACATTAATTTCACATTTAATTATGTGAGACCCACCTTTTAATGACTGATTTTTATGTTACTTTCATGATTATTTTTTATATCATTTTGGACTTTTTATGTTATTGTTTATTAGTATGCTGTTGGATCTTCAATTTCGACATTTGATCTTGGTTTCATGGTATATATTACATACACGAATTAACATTGATTATAGTTATAACGATGTTTATGTGAATGGATAAATTAATTAGATTATTTATTTTCTTATTCAATTTATATACAGGTAATTTAATTAATGATCCAATTTTATGATACATTAAGTTAAATTGTAAATTGAAATAATTTTCAAAGCACATGTCTACAAATTATATTCATATGAAATTTGATGTTATTAATATATGATTTAGATGATTAATTGAATTAATTAAATGTTGATTTGAATATATTTTAATTTCTTGTTGCTTTGGCTATGAGTTCTACTATGATGAACTAACAATTGTAATTCAGTGTGTAGGTGATTTTTATTACCAATGGAAATCGGGAGGTCAGATGATAATCATATATGCGATTAATCAATAAAACCTAACCCTAGTTCATATGGTGGGATTGAGGTCTTTTGTGATGTGAAATTTATCTTTTGTGATGTAGAATTTATCCTTTTTGTGTTGTGAATTTTATTGCATTATGGTATGTGAAATAAATGTTTGTTATGTAATTATGTTAAGTGGGTCAAGTAGAAGAAGGGAATGTTAATCTAGAAGTATTAACTTTTCAATTTATATTTCTAGGGGTCCTAAAGTTGTTTTAAATTGGTATTTTCATTTTTTTAGCATTTCTAGAGTCCTAGGTCATACGACTAGGAGTCGGTGTTATTTTGAAATGTACAAATTAAATTTTATGTAAAATTTGGACCCCTTTTTCATGACCTTTTTAGAGGTGACAAAGTTTTGCATCTTCAAGTCAAAGATAATGTTGTTAGTATTATATGTCCTACTTGTTAGTGGGGACATATACAAGCTTCTCTTGATTGATAATTTTTCCTCTAACATGTTCACACAAGTGTGAGAAGAATTGAAATATCCTCAAGAGGACGAGCGATCCCAAGAAGTTTCTCACACACATGTGTGAAAATGGCTAGAGATGTTCTTAGAGATTTATTGTGAAGGTGATAAGTGTCACCTTCACATTAAAAGAATTTGATATTGAAACTTCTATTTAATCGCCCTTTGTGAATATAAATTTTTTTTTATCATTTTTTGAAATTGCTAGAGTGTAGAGGGTGATCCCACAATGGTGGATTGCAATTTTTGGCCAAACTAGACACTGATTTATTTTATTTTTTAACTAAATCTTCATATTCAGGCACCTATAGTGGTTAAATCGTGAGGAATTTGAAGATGATGCAAACTAGAGTCTTGTCACATTTTGTCTGTAGATTCTAAAAATATTTTCAAAATTTTTGGAATCAGATTGCACTTCTTTATCCATCTCCCACGAAAATTGGTTTTTTTTCAAAAAACAACATTTTTAAAAAGTGACGCACACCATATAATGCATAATTTTTTTTCCTTGAAAGATAAAATTCTAATTCTTTTGAATTTAGATTTGTAACTCGATATCTAGTGCTTCCACTTGGTTAGATAGTTTTTATTGAATATTTTTTCTTTAATAAAGTTTCAAAGTCAAATCAATTACAATTCGGACATAACATGACCAGATAACGATAAATTTTCTTGTACATGTATCAATTTTTTTTCTTTTGTTGGATCAAGGACTCCACTTGCACTCATATATATATATATATATATATATATATATATATATATATATATATATATATATATATATATATATATATATATATATATATATATATATATATATTTGATAATCTTCTATTTTTCCACATGTGCGAGAGAGTTTTGTTTTCGTGAAAACCTATATTTAATAAAACGTAAAAAAAGATAATATAATCAAAACATATTAAAATTATATTCGTTGGATAGCTTGTTTTGAGGGCAACCTGATACCAGTTGGGTTTCTGAGATCTCCTCCATTTTCATTCTCAAATCGAGCTTCAAAGTGCAAAATTCTAAGCAATTTTGGTGCCTGAGAGGATGTGGGTGAAAATAAGTGGGTTTGGTCGAACCACTGTTCGGTTGAACAAAAATTTAATGTTTGGTTGAATAGGGGTTCAACCGAACTAGTGTTCAACTGAACCCATTTAACATACAATAAAAAATAGATTTGAATGGGGTTCGATTGAACGTTCTAAAAATGTTCGGTCAAACCCCCTATATTAAAAATCAATATTTAATATTAATATAAATATAAATAATATTCTTTTTAAATTATAATAAATAATATACTTATTATTGCAATATATTTTAATAATTATATTATTATTATAATATTAAAAGTATATAGTTAAAAACTATATATTAATTTTTTCTAATCATGGCTTTTCAAATCTTGGATTTTCAAGCTCAACACGAGTGTCATGAAAACACTCTCCTCAGGTAGGATAACGAGAAGCTTCGCTTGGAGAACATGGAAATTAAAGAAGCCATAAAAAATCCCATATGCACCAACTGCAGAGCACCTGCTGTTATTGCAGAAGTAAGTCTTCAAGAGTAGTAACTGCGAATGGAGAATATTCATTTGAAAGATGAGGTCTGTTTGCACAGCCTAACTAATTTGATGATCTGCATATTCCGATTTTTTGTATTTTCAAAATGTAAACTGTGGTTAAAAGGATTATGAGTCACTCCTTTTTTAGTTGTTCCTATTCTAATTCTAATGTATTTACAACCCTACGAGCCTCCTAGATTTTATTTTCTCTAGAAATCTTTTTAGTGCAGTGATTTTCCCACAATGATGAAATTGCTTCATATCATATACTGTATAAGATTTAGAGACCCAGAAGGTTATTTTATTCTGATGCTTTAAATCACCTGAGCAATGAAGTTGAAGATTTCTTAGCTTTGTTCTTATGGGTATTCTTTAACTATTCTTAAGTTTTTTTTAATGGGCCTGCATGGATTTTTTCAACTAGAGAGAATGGCAAGTATGGCTAGAAATTTTTATGAAAGGCCCATATCATTGACTTGAGAGAGATATGGAGGGAGTGGGAGAGAAAGGGAGAGTGGAGGTAGGAGGGAGATACTAGAGAGAGGGGGGAGTGGGAGAGAGATAAAGGGTAGGGGGTATAAGGGTTAAGGGTAGAGGGGAGAGAGGGAGAGGGAGTAGGAGGGAGAGATGAGAGAGAGAGAGGGGGGAGTGGGAGAGA